>JABUQX010052113.1:0-25000 GCA_015478945.1 Trachelipus rathkii
TATAAATATTTAATATTATATTACGATACAAATTTTAAATAATATCTGGGTGAATTCTGGCCCAATTTATCATTTTCACATAATTTTTTTTACATCATTGTGGCCCATAAAAGCGGCGTTATATATATTTTTGTTAACATTCCTATACCTATTTGTGAAAATTTACTCTGTTTTTGGTCTCAGACCATTATATATATCATATTTAGCAGACGCGTCTCCTTTATAAAAAAAAAAAATTTTAGCTCATTTATTTTACCATACAATTTTGAAAATTTTAACAGGTCGAAATCCTGTCTTTTCATTTTTAAAGCAATTATTTTTTTAACCATTTTAGCCCGTACAAGCGGCTACTATATATTTTTCTCATCCTTTATATACCTTTTTGTAGTATTTAGTCTGTTGTTTGGTCTATGACCATTCTTTGTATCATATTTAGCGTGTGCAAATCGCATCTTAGGCACAATTTTTTTTGATCTCGTAATATTGTCTTCGAAATTTTCATTACTATTTTACATTTTTAAAATTAATTATGTCCCCTCCTGACGCTGCAAATCCTGAAAATATGAATGTGATATCGCAACAGCCTGCTTCAGACAGGGAGACATCTAACGTTTACACTGGCAAGTTCGTCACCAATGATCTCGATTTGACCTTTACCTTACTCGAGCTCCAGCTGGAATCCACCAATGAGCTTACACGCTTCAGAGCTCTTTTAAATATCTTGCCTGTTCCTATTTTACAGCGCCTAAAGGATGTTTTACCCTCCTTACATACCCACAACCAGCCCTACAGCCAACTGAAATCCGAACTTTTAAACCGGCTGGGGGAAACAGATGCCGAAAAAGTAAAAAAACTTTTGACTGGTGGCTCTCTTGGAGACCGTCTACCTTCAGTACTACTATCAGATATGCTAAATCTCCTTGACGGTCCTCCTGTAGGCAATTGTATACATATTGTGCGCCATCTCTTCCTACAGAAACTACCCGCAGAGATGCAACTGCGTTTAGCAACGGTCGATCCCAACTGTTCATTACAAGAGCTCGCTACTTTTGCAGATAGAATTTGTAAAGCGAAACCTCTTCCGACAGCAGACATACCATCACAAGTTTCGCACATCACAGTCTCCACCGACAATAATAACTTGCCACCAGCGTCTTTTTCGCATGTAAACGAGTCGGTTAATGCCATTCAACACCCACCTGCCACAGAATACGCTTACATTGTATCACAGCTTCAGGTCTTACAAAACACTATCATGGATTTAACAAATCGAATGCGTGCATTGGAGGTGCGTTCAACTGTTCCTCCTCCTCCCCCTCCCCATCCTTATCCTCAACAACAACATCCTTATCCTCAACAACAATATCCTTATCCTCAGCAGTATCCTCATCCTTCATCCTCTCATCATCCTTATTCACCACCTCCTTCATACCCTCAGCCTCCTCCCAATCCTTCATATCCTCCACCCCCTCCCAATGCACCAAATACTCATTCTGCATACAATTACGGTCATAATTCTCGCTCTCCAACTATGCAACGACGTTCGTACCGTCGCTCACCTACTCCTTCGCGTCAGTTCGCCTCTTCTCCTGTTGATTCTCAGGCTTTAGTTCAATTTCCGTCACATAACCAGCAGGGTATTTGTAGGAACCATCAACGTTTCGGAGACCAAACTCGGTCATGTCTTAAGCCTTGTACATTCGGGAATTTAAACTTAAACACCGCTCCGTAAATTCGCTTGGAGTGGTTTCTAATGCGTCCAACTTGCTTTGTGTTTACGATCCCTCCACCAAACTATCTTATCTCGTAGATTCCGGGAGCACCATTTCGGCTGTCCCACGTTCCATCCTCGGAAAGAAACAAGCTCCAGAACCATCCGGCTCTTTACGCGCCGCCAACGGTACAACCATTAACACCTATGGTACCAAACGACTCCATTTAACGCTCTCGTTCCGTCGTGATTTTATATGGGACTTCACGATAGCCGACGTCACATTACCAATATTAGGTGCAGATTTCCTGTCCCACTTTAACCTTCTTGTAGACATGAATCATAACCGCATCATTGACTTTGAGACACATTTCTCATCTGCCTGTATTCGTGCATCCGCATCCATCAGTGGCATACATCTTTCTCCGTCTAATAACATTTTTGAATCATTATTAATTATCCGTCTAATAACATTTTTGAATCATTATTAATTACCGATTTTCCAGAGCTTCTCTCTCCAGTCTCCAAGTTTCCTCCTGTGAAACACAATGTCGTTCATCATATTGAAACTTACGGCAGACCTCCATTCTCTCACGCTCGGCGTCTTGCGCCAGATAAACTCAAGGCTGCGAAGCTAGAATTCGAATCTCTCTTAGAGAAGGGCATCATCCGACCTTCAAAATCTGACTACGCTTCTCCATTACATATGGTTCTCAAACCAAACGGAGATTATCGCCCAACAGGCGACTATCGCTGCCTAAATGCGATCACTCGTCCGGACCGCTATAATGTACCTCATCTACAGGATTTCACATCCCACCTCTCTGGTTGTTCTATCTTCTCAAAAATTGACTTAATCAGCGCATTTTTTCAAATTCCCGTCAATCCAGACGACATTCACAAGACTGCCATTATCACTCCTTTCGGCCTTTACGAATTTCTCCGAACGCCTTTCGGTTTACGAAATGCTAGTCAATCATTCCAACGTCTTTTAGACTCAGTATTACGCGGCTTACCTTTCGTTTTCGCCTACATAGACGACTTATTGATTGCCAGTGCCTCTCCGGAGGAACATACTTCACATCTCAGGCAAGTTTTTACCAGACTAAGTGAATTTGGTCTATGTGTCAATTCTTCCAAATGTGAATTCGGAGTTTCATCCCTAACTTTTCTCGGACATACAATCTCTGCCGAAGGTATACGTCCCCTTGAGGATCGTGTGGCAGCCATTCGTGATTTTCCGAAGCCTGTAAAACAGCGTCAACTCCGTCGTTTCTTAGGGATGGTCAATTTCTACCATCGTTTTATACCGTCCGCTGCTAAAATTCTCCTCCCGCTTCACGCACTTATTAAACATCCTACGTAAAGGTTCTGGCCTGCTTCTGTCACTGTAGAATTCGGAACGACGAAGCATACTGATTGCCTTCACCGCCATCAAAGGAAGCCTTGCTCTTCCGTGGTTACTAAATATTTCCATCTGAATAACAGCCCCTCGACTAGAATCAAACACAACGACGTCTTCAGACTTCGCAGGCTGAGCTCGTTCTTGAACAATTTATTGATAACGATGGCGTCCATATAGCTTTTCTTTTCTAAAAGAGTTCCAGCCGCCTGAACACGACAACTTACAGCGCATTTGGAAGGGAACTTCTCGTCAATTTATTTAGCTAATTAAGTCCTTCCGTTTTTTATCAGAAGGTTCGGGAATTCCATGTTGTAAACTGATCATCTTACCCATCACGCATGCAATTACAGCTTCCACACGTGAAACAGTCCCTCATCGTGAAGCCCGTCACCTTGAATTTATTGCCCAATTCACAACTGATATCCGCCATATAAAAGGAAAAGACAACATTCCTGCCGATGCTCTTTCCCGAATTAACGCTATCTCTCCTTTACCAGACATTGATTTCGTCGAAATGGCTCGCTTGCAGCAACTCGAAGACATTGTTTTTCCTAGTGCTTCTTCTTACGACATCCAAACTGTAGAAATTTTTGGTTTTCCCCCTTTGTTATGCGATGTCTCTTCAGCACATCCTCGTCCAGTCGTACCTACCCCCATGCGCAGAAAGGTGTTTCACACTATTCACGATGTGTCGCACCCAGGGGTAAAAGGTAGTCAAGTCAAAATAGGTAAGCATTTCGTCTGGCCGTCCTTACTAAAGGATGTTAAACAGTGGACAACGCAGTGTCTCAACTGTCAAAAATCCAAAGTGCACAGGCACACGGTCGCACCTCTTCAGCAATTTTCCTTCCCCCTGGTGAACGGTTTGACCAGGTACACGTTGATTTAGTCGGCCCCTTACCACCCTCAAATGGTTTCACACATATTTTAACTTGTATAGATAGATACACTCGATGGGCAGAAGCCATTCCATTGCGAGATACTTCTAGCGAGACTATTGCTCAGGCATTTTTGTTCAACTGGATAGCCAGGTTTGGCACTCCCTCGACCGTGTCCACAGACCAGGGTAGGCAGTTTGAGTCTCACCTCTGGAAGGACCTTATGACTCTAATTGGCTCTAAGCGCCTTCGCTCTTGCAGCTACCATCCGCAAGCTCAAGGGCCTCATAGAGAGGTTTCACCGGCAGCTAAAAGCTTCTCTTATGGCCCATGGAACACCGGAAAATTGGTCCGAAACTCTTCCTCTTGTCCTCCTCGGCATCCGAACTTCGTACAAAGAACACCTTAAATGCTCTTCTGCAGAGCTCGTCTATGGCTCCACCATTCGAATACCTGGTGAGTTCGTACTTCCCTCTCCAAAAACTACGAACCAGCACACCTTCCTGTCCGCCTTCCGTCAGTGTACTGAAGAGCATGGAAAGCCTTCTCTGGCCACGTGCACCCTCACCCCGTCCTACTTACATGCCCTGCGGATTTGGAGACTTTGCTCTCAGTAATTAATTCGGGCATGATCACAGCCGTAGCCACCTTGCAAGCCGCTAATGCGGACCTTCTTCCTCGTCTAAGGAAAGGATACGCTAATAAAAGTCTTCACCTTACAGAAAGGGGAGCAAAAGCGAAAACATATCAGTGGATAGGATCAAACCGGCTTATTTCGAACATGATCCCGCTTCTTCCACCACCCCTCCTCCACCTCCGGCACCCGTTCCATCTACCTCTACTTCGCAAGATAATATCGACTTTATGCCCATTCTGCCTTTTACATCAACTTGTTCTCCAACCGAACCTGACCCTTTGCCAACTCCCTCAACTATTGTCGCTACTTCGCCAGCTACTTCAGCGCCCCGCGCTACGACTTCTCCGTCTCCTGTTCCGATGCAGACACCTCTGTCTCCTGTTCCAACACCGATTCCTTCTCCGCATCCGGAACCCATTCCGACTGCAACCTTACCGTCTGGTCCACTTCGTTCTACATCGCGTTATGGACGAACATTACGTCCAGTGGTTCGCTTTTCACCTTAATCCCTCTCGAGCTCCGCTGTTCGGGAGGGGAGCCATGTCTCGTTCCACTTCTACTTTTTCAGTATTGTCGTCTTCCTCGTCACGTGACCACATCCTTGTTTGCTATTGGTCAATCGATCCCGCCATCTTATCGCTTCGAACAAGCTTTCTGGAACCGCTCCGCTATATCGTTACAAATAACCTGTTTTCATTACAAACAATTGCTAAATCTTTTGGATATTGATATTGTGAGCATCAGTGATTTTATTACAAACGTTTAATGCTCCATCAGTCTTCAGTGTATTCCCTTGCACCCGAATAGTACAAGGTGTGTTATTTCGTGTTATTTGTAAGCCCTAATTTTTGTGCCTTTTCGTAAAATGAATAATTCTTTGTAGTGATATTAGTAAAAATCATTTAGCATAAATAACCTTTATTGTGTATTACATTCTATTTTAATTTTAAGCAACTTTTTAATATTTTATTCAATAATACAGCGAAGCTATGTCCAAAATCTTATATATTTTATGTAATAGTTTCCCTAAAAAAAACATAAGAGAAAACGTATCATTTCATGCGTAACTTTAATATTTATTTTTCACAATGCAATTATTATTATAATTATTATTATTATTATTATTATTATTATTGTTAATTGTTTATAATATATTAATTATGTTTACTATTTCAAAATAGATTCCGACAATCCGACATATGACCGAATTTTTATTTCTGACCCAGCCTTCCTGATTTAAGCCTCTTTCATCTTTCATTACGCCCAACGTAATAATATATATATATATGAGACCTGTTTATATAGAATATTGTGTCCATATATAATATATATATAATTATATATATATATATATATATATATATATATATATATATATATGATATATTTCCCCTATTCACAGTGGCACGAAAAAAATCAAATGAAAATATCAATTGATTTTTTATACTTAATTTTTTTTTATAAAAAAAATCATGAATTTTTTTATTAAAAAAATCATATTTTTTTATTAAAAAAATCACGATTTTTTTATTAAAAAAATCACGATTTTTTTTTTTTTTATTGATTTTTTTTTTTTTTTTTTTTATTTTTTTTTAATTTTGTTGGTATAATAAAGTGATTTACTTTAATAGAAATAAAGAAATTAAATAAAATCGTATATATATTATGAAGTTTTTAAATATATTTTTTTTTCAATTTTTCAACAAACTATTTGGCATTGTAACCCGTAAGTCTGTAACATTCTTTAGTGTTTGCTGTTTCATTGTTTCGCCATTGTAAGTTTTGAAAACGCCAGCGCTAGGGGCCCTAGGGTTAAAAATTGAAAATTAATGCCAGATGCAGACTAATTATATATATTGTTTTTGTATAATGTCGTATAATAGATATGTTAGGCCAGTATTTGAATATTGTCTACAATTTTAGCACCCTTATTAGAAAAGACATAGATATGCTGGAGAGGGCACAACGTAAAGCAACGAGGAGGTAGATTTTTGGCTTTGAGGATAAGAATAGTCGTGAAGTTATCTAGATAGGCCCATGCGGCTTCTTAAGTATTATTCTTATTTATTATTTATTATGGGTTGACTGGGACATCTAGAGGGGCCAATGCGGCTTCTTAATTATTATTTTTATTGGTTTGACTGGGACAGTCTAAAAAGGACCATGCGGCTTCTTAAGTATTATTCTTATTTATTATGAGTTAACTTAAAAATATGGAGAAGTTGAGCTCTCCAGAGAGCTCAACTTCTCCATATTTTTAAGATATTAGATGAATAAGCTAGATTGATATAAGAAAATGCTTTCTCTGTATACTCGCAATTTTGTAAGGTAAAAAAAGTTTATTTAATATGATATTTATAAGCATGTCAATGAATATATATATATATATATATATATATATATATATATATATATATATATATATATTATATATATATATATATATAAATATGATATTTTAAATATTTTATATATATAATATTATATATATATATATATACATATATATATATATATATATATATATATATATATATATATAATATATATTATATATATATATATATATATATATATATATAATATATATATATATATATATATATATATATATATATATATATATATATATATATATATATATATTAGAGGTGTAGCGGATGGTGATTTTTCACTATCCGCGGATGCGGATAGTAAAAATCACTATCCGTGGATTGCGGATGCGGATAGTTAATATTTTATATTTAATATTTATAGTTAAGTTATATATTTCTATAACTAAAGAGATCTCTTTAGTTATTGAAATAATAACATGTACTGAAGTGTTTACCTGTTGACCACCAAAAAAAAAAAAAAAAAATAAACAATTATTCCATTCGAAAACAAAATGCAAAATTGTTCTCTATTATGTCAGTTTCTTAAATCAGCAGGTTAGCCCGATCGGTGCTTCTCAAATGATAGACCTAAAATAGTGGATAGGAGCGCTCTAAATTGAAATCAAGTTGAATTACTTAAGAAAGGGAATAGTATGTTCAAGGTAGTACAATGCAGAACTACAAAATTTTCTGTAGTTTTGAAAATTAATGTTATGAGATGAGACTAAAAGAATCGGGCATGTTTTCTGTGGGAAGGAGCTTTCTTAAAGGGGATATGATTCAGGTTTATAAATTTTTTCTATATCTTTACTCTATTAAGGAGAGTAAATTTTTCATACTAGGTAATGATGGAAGAATAAGAGCTCTTAAGGAGATAATTTAAAGCAAAAATTTAAATTGATTTTAAGAAAACTCTTCAGCAGTAGCAGAGTAGGTAATTTTTGAATGGTTTGCTTCAAGATGGGGAGTCTAGTAGTTCACCCGTAACTTTTAAAAATATGTTGAATAGTTAAACGAGTGATTTGTGTATTATTTAAACATAAGCACTTTCCTTTTAATTTTATATTACTATTTTGATGGGGACCATGTCTTGATTAGTGACTGGGCAGTGGCGGCTCCAAGGCAGGGCGACCTGGGCCCCGCGCATTATAAGGGCCTCGCGAGCATGCAGAGGCTAACAGATTTAACGCCCCATTTCGCATGAGCTGCGCAAATATATATATATATATATTATTATATTATATATATATATATATATATATATATATATATATATATATATATATATATATATATATATATATATAATATATTATATATATATATATATATATATATATATATATAAAATAATGACACATAAATAATGTTATAATTACCTGCTTATATACTTGTGTATGTTTTCTACGAAAACACCGCCCAGGACCCCGCAAAGCCTAGGGCTGCCATTGCCGCCCAGGGCCCCGCAAAGTCTAGAGCCGCCACTGTGACTGGGGTATTAAAAAAAGTGCATGCCTAACTTTGTTGGAATGGTAGCTGCTGGCTATATATTATTGGTGTTGCAACCTCTTCGTCCTATAGCTTGATTGCATGTGTTAAGAACTGGGATGCTGGCCGGCCGGTTGTAACGTAAAGAAAAATCCAAGTTTTTGGTTTTGTTTGAAATTAGTAGCTGGTTAATTTTTTTGAGTAGTATTATCTTCGACCCTGGATTGCATGTGTGATCTGGAGGCGGGGTTATGACAGTCCTTGATAGGTTCAAGCGACCTCTTACTTTCCCGATTTTCTTATGCTATAAAATTATATTTCCATCAAGTTTTCTAAATTATTAATTTAATTAAAAGCAAACCATGAAAAAATGGAGTTTGGGTGCTGTTGAGAGTTTGTGACTAAAAGTTTCGTGCCCACGAGTAAATTTTCAATTTTACCTTGAGAATGCTGTTCGGGATATTGAAGAACTGTAATATGTTTAAAAAATTTCAGCTTACATATCCAAAACTCACATTGGAGATAATGAATCATGAATAAATTTAGTGTGTTTGTGATTTATTTATTCAACAAATATACAAGCAGCTATTTTCGGACTTCATGCACAAGGCAGAGTACCTTTATCCTATGTAACCATCTCACTTCTGTAGCAGTGGCTTCATATAAGCTATAGGAACATTTCAAACTTTTTTTTTTTTCAATAAAAAATTCTAAAATGTTTCGTTTTCTAAAAAAAAAAAAATAAACTTTAATATCGTTATATTGTTTTAACATTTTATCGTTGAACATAGAAAAATATGTTTGAATTCAAAATTCATTTGTGGAAATTACAACACGCAACCGATGTTGGTTTGAAACTATCATAATTTGATAATTTAAGAAGTATTTCATTCTATATCCACTGATCGCTGGCTGAAAATTAAATAAGATGACTTTTTTAAAAAAATTATTTTCCATCACTACCTAAAATAAACTCTGCCTATTTTGATCCACATTTCGCCATTATTTTTAGGTGAATTGATTTTCTTCAGTTTTAACACATGTATCTGTGACTTTTACCTAACTATATATGTGGCTTTTACGCACAGATATTGAAAAAAAATCGTCAACTCAAACTTGTTTCACACATGCACGATTAATTATATATATATATTCAATATATTATATACTAATATATAATTAACATATATAGTTATATTATATATATACTATATATACTATTATATCATATATATATATATATACTCAGGGATGTAGCAACGGAAAAATCAATTCGATTTTTTTAACTGACTCTTTTTATTCGAAACTTTCAGGATTCATACGGTAGAATTTGAACTTTATTGAAAAATTAAGTGAATACTTAAATAACAAAAATAACCACAATTAAAAATTACACGAGCAAAGCAAGGTCACTCTTTCAAATTTCTAAACTATAAAAATGTCAAACACAAAGATCATGTTTCAAACATGTTTCTTTTATTTCTGACCCTGTAATATATTCATCATTATTACAAATAACACTCTTTAGGTTGCTGTTTCATTGCTGTCATAAGACTATACAGCCCTATTTTTAAGATTTTGAACTCCAGATATAGGGCCTAGGATTAACAATACTACTTACAAAAAAAGTTTGTTTACAAATTAATATTTCGCGTGACGTCACGATTCTCACAAAAATCCAAAAATCACTAAATTGATCTTATTTCTCAACAATCAACCCTCACTGATATATCATATATATATATATACTACTATACTATACCTATATATATAATATATTTATATATAACTAAACCACATTAATATATATATCTACTATATAATATAACTATTATTTAACATATATACTATCACACCTAAACATTTCTATCTAGAGTTTAATAAAACATTATTTCTGCTTGGTTTCACGCGTTGTGGCCTAATGTGAATTCTCCTTATAACCCAGCCTAGCAATCAAAGATTATGCTGTCGATTTAATTCGTGATCATGCATGATTGAATACATTCTGCCATCTTCCATCTCTTCGTGTAATAGTTGTCTAATAAGGTTATAGTGTACTCTGGTTTTTGGATTTTAAGTGTCAGTTTCAAAGTTCATTTGAAAAATGTCCGTCCAAGATCAAGGTGTGTCTAGGTCTGCGAGGACGAAGTGTAAATTTGGTCATCCTTGGTTTCAGATAGATGACTTCTTCACCTTGAGGCAAAGAGATGACATGAGTATTATATTTTCTTGTGCTTTTGTATAGAACATACCTTAAGTAGAAAGAAAGCCTCACTACCATCCTCTCCATAACCTCAAGTGAGTTCGTAGTAGTAAAAAAAAAAATCCACCTAAAGCTTCACAAGACTGCGACGGACCCTCATTGTGGTATCCTGTCAATGTAGTGTTCATCCTTTGTGCAATGCCAACAAACATACCCCTCACAAAACCCAGGATTCACTCCTATTATACACCTTTATTGAACGTGATTCTTTAATATTAATACTGGAATGAGGCAAGGATGTGTTATGTCTCTTTGATTATTTAATTTGTATATGGATGGGGTTATGAAAAAATTAGAAGTGGGGGTGGCAGGGGAAGTGTTAGAATGTTAGAGAATGAAAGAAGTGGAGGGTGCCTTGTTTTTTGTATGCCGATGATTTGGTTTTGTTGTGGTGAAACTCTGAAAGAGAGTTTTGAGGGTCAAATGGGTTTTGGCTAGGTGTGTAAAAAGGAGGGGTTTGAAGCAAATGTAGATAAGAGGGTTGTGGTAGTGAGTGAGGAGAGTCCTGCGGTGTGAAGTCATGTTAAATGGTGAGCAACTGGAACAAGTGTCTGAGTTTAAATATTTAGGAAAAATGTTAGATGAAAAGGGAACAGATGATGCAGAATGTAATAGGAAAGATGTGAATGGTAGGAAAATGGCTGGTGCAATTAAATTCTTGGTGGATGTGAAGGGACTAAGTCTTGAGTGCGATAGGGTTTTGCATGAGGGTATGTTGTTACCTGTGTTAATGTATAGTAGTGAAACTATGGTTGGAATAAGAGGTATAGATCTAAGGTACAAAGTGTTCCAATTCATCACATCTTAGGGGCTTGTTAGGTGTATGAAGAATTGATAAAATGAGGAATGAACGCATTAGGGAGTTGTGGTGTGAAGAAGGGCGAAAATGAGAGAATAAACGAGAGTACATTCATAGGTCATATGGAAAGGATGGATGATATTCGGTTGGTTAAGCGGATGTATAGTGGTGAGTGTGTTGGGAATCGACCGGCTGGGAGACTGAAGAAAAAGTGGATTGAGTCAGTAAAGGAATGCCTGAAGGAGAGGAATGCGAGTTTGGCAGAGTCGAGAAGAAAGGTGAATAACAGGAGAGAATGGGGGGAGTTTTGTATGGGGTTATGGTTGTGGGCTTTGCCCAGGGGATGAACCCCACATTGCCGAGAAACCACAGTGAGGGTCTGTCGCAGTTTCGTGAAGCCTCAGGGTGGATTTTTCTGATTGCGACGATTTCTCACTGGGGGTATAAAGGGGACGGTAAAAAGGGGGGGCTTTTTCTTCTACTACTTTTCTGTTCCGGTGTATGCTACGCACCTCACCCCCAATCTGGGGATAGGAGGAAGATAATAATAATAATAATAATAATAATAATAATAATAATAATAATAATAATAATAATAATAATAATAATAATAATAATAATAATAATAATAATAATAATAAATAAGATTATTGTCAAGTAAATTCTTTTAATTTTATCAATTTGTACTTTATGTAACTTAACCGAAAGCTTTCAAAGATAATTTATTTTCTTGCGGGGGTGGGGAAGGAGGTTACTCGAAATATTTTCAGTCCCATTTTTACTATTACTGTGAAAATGCCAGAATTTATTAGAATAACTGCAATATATCCTGCGAGCATATTACATCTTCAGTAAGTGAACTTTCGTTATTTCACTGGTTCTTAATTTTTTCTACAACTAAATTTTTAAAATTGCAACCATAAGCATATCCGTGTAGAGTTGCTGGTCATCCATCGGACGCGTCCCCAGTTTGTCCATAGGGGCTTCTAATCATACAGATGTGGTCTTGTTCCGTAGACTAAAGACAGCAGGGTAGCCCCACCACTGGGATCAGCTGAGGTGGGTTAATCAAAAGCACAGCTTAAACTACTTGTTGATTACCGAAACTTATGATAAACCTGACTAATCTTTTGTTGACAAACCCAGAAATGAAAACAGGGACATGAAATGGACTTTGGAATGTACGGGCTCTATTTGAACCATCGAGGTTACATCAGGTGGTGAAGGAATTAGAGAGGTATATATATAACAATCTTGACGGGATTGAGTGAGGTGAGATGGAATGGAAGAGGCGAGATGATGATAAGATCAAGACTGAAGTTATTGTACTTGGGGAGAGTGGAGGGTGAGAAGCACAGGGATGGGGTTTGATTTCCGATTAACAGAGAAATGGTGGACAGTATGATGGAATGAGAGCCAGTCGCAGCGAGAATAATTAATGCAAGACCAGAAAGTTATACAATGTTTTTCCTACAAAATTGACAGAATAGGAACTAAAGATATATTTTAAAGTCTAAAAGTGCTGCTAATGCCATGTGTTGTCAACTGATTGGGAATGGCATATTTGACAGTAGGGGACAGGGATCGTTGAAATAATTAAATTTGTATTCCTGAAGGGAGCGAGGGATGGGCCCAGGGCATTACTCCGTTTGGCAATGCAAGGTTCGCTCCGTGTTGGTATTTCGGGTGGACGTGATTGGAGTATGGTATTGTTTTGGTATGTAGAGATGGTTTCTTAGGTCAGTTGAGTGTGAATGTGTTTAATTACGAGGGTGTCATGTGGTGTAGCGGGCAATCTGTTGTAAATATCAGAAGAGTATTCGCTGTTATTGCTGAGAGAGAGAGAGATGAGAGGAGATGAGAGAGAGAGAGAGGATGAGGCGAGAGAGAGGAGAGAGAGAGAGGCAGAGAGAAGAGAGAGAGAGAGAGTGAGAGAGAGAGAGAGAGAAGAGAGAGATTAAAAAGAAAGTAAAAAAGAGAAAAAGAAGAGAAAAAGAGAATAAAGAGAGAGGAGAGAGAGGGAGAGAGAGAGAGGAAGAGAGGAAAAAAAAATTAGAAAGTCGAGAAATAGAGAGAGGGAAAAAGAACAAGATATAAGTGAATAGATAAAAAGAATTAGAGTATTGAGAGAGAGAGAGAGAGAGACGAGAGGAGAGACGAGAAGAGAGAGCGAGAGAGAAAGAGTAGAGAGAGAGAGAGAGAGAGAGGAGAGAGGAGAGAGAGAGGTAGAAGAGAGGAGAAGAGGAGAGAGGAGGAGAGAGGGATAGAGAGAGAGAGTCGATCGATCGAGAGAGAAAAAAAAAAGAATAAGATAAAAAGCAAAAAAAGAGAAAAAAAAGAAGAGAGAGAGAGAGAGGAAGACAAGAGATGAGCGAGAGCAAGAAAGAGAGAAAGAAAGAGAAAAAAAGAGAAGAAGAAAGGGAAAAAGGGAGGGAGAAAGAGAGAGAGGAGAGAGAGAGAGAGAGAGAAGAGAGAGGAGAGCAGAGAGAGAGGAGAGAGAGAGAGAAGCGAGAGAGAGAGAGAGATGAGAGAAGAGAGAGAGAGAAGGAAGAGGAGATAGAGCATTAATATGAGAAAGGGCATCAGCAGAGATTTTTTTACTTGAAAAGTCATTCAAGAAGAAAGCAAAAGAGAGAAAAAATGGGTAAAGGATGAATTTGCCAAACGTAAGAGGAAAATGCTGATTTAAAACGAGATACAGGAGAGATATGCACAAGATAGACAAAATGTTAATGGAAAGGGATTGTGAAGGAACAATAGGTAATGAGGTAAAAGAAGAAATGAAACACTAAGTAGGTGACAGTCTATGGATTAAGCAGCATTTGATATGTCTACAACCGAGAGGTAAATGAGGAGGGGGGAACGCTCCGAAGTGGAAGAAAGATAAACCAAGGCATTGATACTAGAGGCTACAGGAATGGATAATACCAGGCGAAGCTGTCTGCGGAGTTTATGCAAGAGATTGATCGTGGATAATTGTGGGCAGCTCCTTATAACATTAATTATGGGAAACCGGAAACCGCTCTATAAACTAAATGAACAGAGGGAAACTAGCGTACTTTCGTGAAACTTATGGCTGTAAACAAATATCTGCTGATGTATACAATCAAGCATGTAAAAGTCTCTAAGTGGGCGGTCGTTTGGGAAATAAATGATTGAACAGATAAGATGATATTCAGAGGGAAGCAAGATTCAGAGAAGCGTAAATATGTGCAACAGATTATCTACCGCTGATGAGATGTCAGAATAGAATAGTCAAATTGAACTCGGGGTATAGGGCTTTTGAGCGGCGTTCGATTCTAGAATTCAAGGTGAGTGAAGGCTAAGTGAGGTAGGCATAGGATTGCCAGAAGATTCATCAGTAATATAAGATTTGAAACTATACACAAGGAACATATTATATACAAGTTAAAGTCAGCACGGAGGGTCATTGTGAAGCCACTTGACCAATTTCACAGAGCTGCTTAAGAGCGTGAACCCAAGGGTCTCCCTTGGGGTCTCATTTAATCTTAACGTATAGGAGGAGGGAGAGGTTGACTTGAAGGGCCACACTGCGGGGCGAGGAATGGGAAAATGAACCACACATATGGAGGCTGGTGGTGGATTACTGGAGGATGCTGGACTATTGGTCGAATGAGGTACGGTTGTTGTCACATAAGGGAACAAACGAGAAGAAATTGAACTGCAATAGTGGAGGAAGCAAAGAAGTGGTCTTAGTAACCCACACAATGAATTACACAAAAACTAAACAAGAAAATAAATGATAAAAATGGTGCTTTGAAATTGATGGGAGAAAAGTTGGAGGAGGTAGAGGGTTTCACATATTTACGAATGTATTTAAGTAATAAAAACGGAGCAGGAAAGGAAGTGGAAAAAAAAGAGAACCAGTAAAGCAAGATCTGAAAATCACGGCAGGTCACAGAAAGGACAAATACAGAAATTTTCAACAAAAATATTAAATCAGTATTGTTATATGGGAGTGAGTCATAGAAAATTACAGTTGAAATATAGCTGCTAAATTTTAGGTCTCTATAAATAAATGATTGAAGAGAACAGTTGGATTAAGAACGCCAAAGATTATTTTGGAATGAGGTGGAGATTGGTCGGACACTTATTGGGAAGACTACAGGGATAATTGGTAATGAATGCACTGGAGTGAAATCCACAAGGGAGAAGAGGAAGAGGAAAACCACTAATGGCATGGATAAGATTACTATTGAAGGATGTAGAGAGAATTGTGATGAGCTGAATTTGAAATTAGAGTTGTTGCAGCCAATAAGACGAGATGGCGAATCGTAACAGAGGATCTATGCTCCTTCAAAGAATAACAGAAAATAAGCAGCAAGCGTCCGGTAGCTCAGCGGTAGAGCACTCGCCCAACTAAGCGAGAGACCCAGGTTCGTCACTGGTCGGTCGTGTGAGTGTGGGCTGTTCTCTTCTTGGCTCCGTCTTGCTCAGACAAAAATTAAGCACACCCCCTACTAGATTAGGGCTCTGCCCGTGAGCGGTGATGTTAACTATAAAAAAAAAAGCAATCATCATTATAACCCATTCATGAAAATTCAGTTATTTAAAACTGATTTCACCCTAATAAATAATCTTTTTTATCACCCTGGCTGCCCAGAGAGAATTTTTAGGCTACATTATTGCACCAGTGGTAGACATGTGCACTATCGCGCAATAGGCCCTAAGGCAAGAAATAAGCATAGCTAGGACACAAATTAGCGTCGGGCGAGACCGCAATGTCACGGCTATACTCTGTAGGGCCCCAGCAGAAAGGAGCATCAGAGCGAACTTCTCGGGGTACCTTTCGCGGGTATCCCAGAAATTAGAATGTAACTAGGTTGTAACGTACCCAGCTCCTTTTATTAAAATTCAGAAAGCTTCTGCGATCGGCCGAAGGGCCTGTCCAATTTCTGTTAGGTTTGCAGAAGAGAACTGGTATAGCCCATACGATTCCGTTACTTTGGGATACTCCGCAAACAACTATTGAGCCAGAAACGGTAATTTTAGTGACCCTGGCATTCTTAGTGAAGGTAATGTCCTGAGAGAATTTACTAAGTAGTTTCCAATCAGGATGTTTCATATTTCAATTTTATTACCTCGCAGGCTAAAACATATTAATCTCTCCTGTTCTATTTTCTGCTGGTGCAAGTTTCCATTCTGCTATGTGTCTTGCTATGACAATTGTGATTCTTATGTAATAGGGTTAGCGGTTATGACCATTCAACTGAGGGACTCAAAAATGTATATATTGCCTATTGGAAGACTTTCAATGCCAGCATTCCACAATATGTGGTATGTGGTACTCAATGCACTGTAGTCTATCAATACAATACACAACACATACACTCACCACACATCTCACGACTATATGATATATATAGTATATATAGTATATTATATATAGTATAATTATATATAGTATATATTATTATTACTACTATATTATTATATATATATAGTATATATATATATATATATATTATATTATAAGTAATAAATATATATATAATATCAGCTTCAGATTAGGTGGACCAAGCCTGTATCTGAGAAAACTAAAATAGCTAGCCAAAAAAATACATGTGTAAATCACAACATTTCCATACTGGAGGAAGTAAAAGAAGAAATAAAATGAAGGGCGATAATATATATACTTGTATTATATGATATATATATATATATAGTAATATAATTATATATAGTATATATAGTAGTATAATATATATATATGATGAATGATGAATGATGAACTATAAGTATATATAGTATAGTATACTATATATATATATATATATATAGGATAGGGTGTAAATCATATAGTTGCAATTTAATAATTCAGCAATGAAAATTTTTCAAGCAGTTTGAATGTTCAAGTTCTTGCGTAAATTATGTTGCTGAAGGATTTTTTGCTTTAATTAGTAATGAGCACGAGCTTACCTAACATAGCCTAACCTAACTAACCTAACGTAACCTAAACTAATTACCTCAGTAACCTAACCTATCATATATATATATATATATATATATATATATAAGATAGCTATATATATATATAATAGTATATATATGATATAGGTTATATATGATATATAATATTAATATAGTATATGATAAGTATAAAACACTGTAGACCGAAACAGAAAATAAAAATCGTATGTTTTTCATTCCCATAAAATATCGAAATCTGTACTGGAAAACACAGCAACAACACATGCAACAGATTTGTTGATTTCATACAAGAGATATGTAAACACAAGATGGCGGCTTAGAGGTATAGTAGACTTTGGACAAATAAAAAGTAAAAAAAAAAAAAAAAAAAAAAAAAAAATTGACATGTAATTTTTATTAATGTTTCGCTGTCAGGAGCAGTACGCCACAATGCCAGGCGTCAGATGTTATGTTAACTGTATAAATTAATAATATTTAAGGTGTAATTAATAATTATGAAATATAAATTCTTTCTGCATTAAATGGTTCGCTGAATTCAAATATTCATTTATTTTTTAATAGCTATCGTAGTTTTTAAGATCAGGGGGGGGGGGGGGGGGGGGGGGGGGGGGGGGGGGGGGGGGGGGTGTGCCCCCCCCCCCCCCATTAATCTTTAATAGTATATCATATATATAGTATATGATATATATATATGTATCATAGTATATATATATATATTATACTATATATTATATATAATATATATATATATATATATATATATTATACGTATATATATATTAGTATAATAGTATATATATACTATATCATCATCATCCAAGCTTGCCAAATTTTCCCCTAAAAACTGGAAGGCAGGATGTGCAAGCATAACCAGAAAGAATCCGAGACATATTTGAACATTTCTAGAAGCATAAATAAAATGGTAGCAGAAACAGAAACCCAGATGACCAGCTTCTTTATATCGTCTTTTACGACATGGCAATATGGACGGGTTGTGGAAAATTATTCTCCTCTCAACTGGATAATTTATATATATATATATATATATATCATTATATATTGTTTAAATTCGCCTATATATTTCTCTGTATTTCTACTTCAATTCGATATATGATATATATATATATATATATATATTATAGTGGTAACACTCGGTTTTGCGGACGCTTTGGATTTGGGTACATACAAATCGGTTTTTCTATGCAAAAATTTCGAACGAGGAAATGCATTATCTTTTCACCACAATTTGGTTTTCTGACTAAGCGTCACCAAAAACGCGCGAAGCGGCGAATGACGTCAGGTTATGATGATAGTCCGTGGTGGTGGGGCGAACGTTCCAAAAATACACTTTGTATATTTTGTGCTAATTTTTGTGTGTTTGCCATGGCGCTTTTGCTTTCGTTTTGCCACACATTTATGATTGGGTCCGCAAAAGAATAAAAGTAAGGGATCAAGTAAAACAAAAAGTGAGAAACAAATAGAAGTGAAAAAAAATTAGTACTGTTACCACGAAAATGGCGCGCGTGTTTCGGATCTTGCTGTTAAATGATTCTATGCGACAAAGTCAAGAATATCATCTTTGCTGAGGGGTAAACTAAAAATGAAAGGAGCTAATGTTTGCATACGATTTGCGTACATTTGCGCATTACATGCCTCAGATACTTGAAGAAGTGGAGAAATTGCTACTTATTTTTGTATGAAGTGAAAAGCAGTGTATGAGGCTACAGTATTGGCGAAGCATTTATTTGTTGAAAAATGCGTTAGACATCAATATAGATTATATCGAAGGATAACCGCTGGTACAGAGTACAAATGATTTTGTATTCATGGCTAGTAGAGGGTGGTTTGAGAATTTTAAGACCAGAACTGGAATACATAGCGTAGTTAGGCATGGAGAGGCAGCAAGTGCAAACAAGGAAGGGGCTGAGAATTTTATCATCGAATTTAGTAAATTTGTAGAGGAAGAAGAATATTCACCTGAACAGGTATTCAGCGCAGACGAAACTGGGTTATTTTGGAAGAAAATGCCAAAAAGAACCTTTATTACAAAGGAAGAAAAAGTCCTACCAGGGCACAAGCCAATGAAAGATAGGCTTATGCTTCTGCTGTGTGGTAATGCGAGTGGAGATTTCAAAGTGAAGCTGTTATTAGTTTACCATTCTGATAACCCAATGGTGTTCAAAAGGAACAATATTATAAAAAATAAATTGCCTGTTATGTGGCGTGCTAATTCGAAGGCCTGGGTAACCCGGCAATTTTTTATTGAATGGGTACATGAAAGTTTTTTGCAACCGAGTGTGGAAAAAGAATATTTGGCAAGAAAAGATGTTTCAACAAAACGGCCTTCTCTTATTCGATAAAGCTCCTGCTCACTCTCGCACAACTTGGAGGAGATTGTAGTTGAAGGGGTTCGAATTTTTTATGATGTAATTATCTTGCCACCTAACTCAACCCATCTCTTTTACCACTAATGGGCCATCATTCCTTTTCTCTGATCTTAGAAATTATGTATGAAAGCGATCTGTAAAAATCCTATACATATTTTCAATTGTGTTAAATCTTAATCGATAGTGTTGGAAAGCCAAGTGACCCTGCAGCACCATGAAATTTCAGCCATGGAAAAGAACTTCTGGCCTGACTGTGGCACGGCGGGACCGATGATTTTTGGGGCTTTATAGCAAAGAAATTGTTGATGAGCATTGTTTCCATAGGTGCAAAACATGGGCTTGGAAATGACAACTGAGGATGTGAAGAGCTGTTGAAGGATCACAATTCGAGCTTAACTGTCAGAAGAGTTTGGAGCACCTCAAAATCAGCAACAAAGAATTTGGCTGGTGAGATATGTCTTGGGTGAGGAGGAAGTGGAAAGGTGGACCATCCCAAGTTCAAAGCGATTAAAGAGAATTTGTGTAAATGAGCGGATGTGCAAGTTTTTTGTTGAAGAATGTGCATCATGATACGTGGTAGCCAATGGAACTTTAGCAACTTTTTTTCAATGATCAATGACGTCTCATTCCGTAAAATTTCTACAAAAGGTAGAGGCAGGCGGCTTTAGATAAATTTTAACTCTGGTCACAAAGAGACAAAGATGCGAAGAAAAAGCTCTCGAACCTCAATTGGCCGGTGTTCTCAATGGAAGGGGATTCCCGCCCTTCTCAAGGCAGTAACCGTCCTGGTAGACTAATTTTTTTGTGTTACTCTGGGAAATAAATTAGCCTTGGGGAACGAATTCCTTTTCTACATTAACTGTATAATGGGGAAAAATGATTTGGTTTTCGAACAACTCGGTTTTCGGCCATCGCTTATGGAACTGATTATGGTCGAAAACCAAGGTACCACTATATATAGAATATATACAGGTATATAGTAGCTAGTATATATATATAGTAGCTAGTACGTATATATACGCTATCGTGACTATAATAATAGCTATATAGTATAGTATAGTTAGTATACAATATATATTATAGTATAATATTATATTATTCATGTATATAGTATATAGTATAATATAGTATATTATATATACTATAACATTTGACTGGCCCTTATTTTCGAAGTTTGAAATAGCTTGAGGTTCCCGAACCGACGGAACCCCTAATTTTTGTTCCAATATATAAAAGAGTGTTGCCTCGAGAAATTTCACTAAATATAATTACTTTTCAGGTGAAGCTAAAGTTATGAATTTCGCAGAAAATTAGGTAGTATGTTTAACATTAAGGTAAACAACAGAAATATGCACAATTCACAAAGTGACTGATTATTTGTAAAAGGATATAGATAACTAATAATAATAATAATAATAATAATCAATAATATATAATCATAATAATAATCAATAATAATAATAATATATATAATAATGAATAATAATAATAATAATAATTAATAAAAATAATAATAAAAATACATAAATAATAAATAAAATATAATAATAATGAATAATAATAATAAATAAATAATAATAATAGATAATGACGATAATAGATAATAATCAATGAATAATAACAGGACCAAAATTTAACTGCTTGCATTATGAATTGGCGCTTTCATCTTTCGTTCTTGGTAAGAATACTCTAGATATTCCTGGACTAGTTTCAGTCCTCTTTCCGCAACACATCATTAACACTACAATGCTGATTCACGTATTTTGCAACCGCCACAAAGCCGTTGGAAGTTAACATCATCCTTTTCCAAGTAGATGGGGTTGCGCATTTATTATAAAAAAAACTTGCAATTTCATTGTAAATCGTTGATAAGCACACGTCATATCGTTTAGCGAAATAAAATGGATGGAGAGACTATTTTTCTGTTTAAACAAGTGTGAGGTCTCGTACTCTTCACTACTAACAATGTATCGTTTTATTTTCGTGCTCGGCCAGCGATCTTGTCTTCTGGCAGTGCTTGTAATATAGTCCGCGGGCAGTCATTTTCGCTCATCTCTATGGGACTCTCATCAAGAAAGGAGAATGGCGGGCATTTCTCTGGGTGAGAGGACATACTCAGCTAAACTGTATTTATAAAAATTTTTTCACCCCGGCATCACTGAACTGATTTCATGGATCTAGCTGTGGCCTGTACTGCAATTAGATATTTAGTATACATAATGTAATGCCAATAATGAGCTTTAACCTCGTTTGGGGCTGGGGCTAGGAACATTCTCGTAAATAGAAGTGTGATAACAGAAAGTGCAATATTCTCGGTGATTGAATTTAATCTCATGTTTGGCCCAGTCTTCGATTTGGTTCCTTGGAAAAATACAGTTTTGAAAAAACATAAAATAGCGCTTGCACGCATCCACCGTGCGTGGCTTACAGCTCCGGGAACGCCGCAAAAAGAGAATCCTTTTGGTTGACAACCATCGAGGAATGTTATTTGCCAACTCCCAGCAATTCGCGGTAATTCGGTAGAGCCACTAATATCGGCTGTTTTGTAAGTAAACTGTCGCTTTGTAAAAATTCCACCTACTGGACGGACGTGCCTGCGACATTTTCTACGTCCCAGTACGGTACTGTTTATCTTGTCTACGTTGGGTGACCAGGTTTCCCTAAACATTGTTTAAACAACCTGCAACGTCGGGTGCAGAACTTACTTCAAAACTCCCAATACTGTTTAAAAACAAGCTCTCAGTACTAATTCGAAGATATGATGACGACAGGGAAGGTAGAGTATAGTCTCTATCAAACCATATATCAAACATATTTTCAAGGTTTGTACATGCACCATTTATTCGACCTGTGTTGTTTGCAGTTGTATCAAAACACAACGCTTGTATTTTATTTTCTATACCCCAATTTTCCACTTCTTGGCAAAAGGCAACAGCCTGATCAATTCCTCTAGATGTTTGGATTTCGGGTATGCTTATTAATTGTTCTTTGCATTGAAAAGTTACAATTATGGGTAATCTGTCAACCTTTTCTACGCCAGACAAAGCTGGCGCAGCTTTCCATCCCAGTGTAACACCAAAGCATTGCACTCTTCCAATTTAAATTTTCCTTTAACATCTGCTTGTTTCTGTTCCCTGAAATGTTCTCTTCGACGCTGAAAAGAAGTACGATTAACAATTAAGGTTTCAGTGTTCAATTGAATTAGGATATGTATCACATTTCGATCAGATATTTTGCATCTGTCTAAAGTTTCTGACAAACGTAGAGTTAAAAAAATCAATTCTTACATGCCTCTTCATTCCAGAAGTACTTAGTTCGTTCTCTTTCACTGTATGACTTATTCACTGTATGAATTGACTAGTTCTGTATCTTGAGTAGGACATATAGTATGCTCGCTGCCAATATTTTCTTCACTATCACTACTTTTTGACGATAAAGGGTTGCCAGGTAGCTGAATCATCACGTGTTTTCGCTTCCATTTCTCATAAGGTTCTCTTTCTTCTCGTCATTTTCCTTTCAATGCGTTCCTGTTTTCTTTCTTCGATGGCTTTAAGTTCGTGATCAATGATAGGCCATGGCAACCTACTCTCCTCTGCATGCGTTGGCAAAATTAACTCTTACCGCTCTTTGTTTTAACTTATATGTAGCGCTTCTCATGGCTAGATCAAATAAATATCTAATACGGCTCTGTGAATTTCGTCGCGTTTGCCACTATTCCACATCTGTGACCTGCTTACAAAGTCGTCTTTTATAGGTTTTGCCCATTCATTTATAAAGCGATATGAGCTGGGTATAAATGATCCGCTCGTTTTGTAGGAATTCTAGGCTTTTCCCAAAATACAAGAACTTTCCCTTACAACTAGCCCTGCACTTTCTTTGATTGATAATTTAAAAATTTCGTAAATGAAAGAAAAGGAACACTTATCGGCCGATTTGATGGTAGCTTTGCACCTACAATTTGGTTTGCTATATTTCCGATAAGACTAATTTCGTATTCCTTTCGTAAGTTTTGAAGATGATGCTGATTCCATTATACTGCACCAAAAGAAACTACAAAAAGCATAAACGTACTAAATGCATAACGATTATAACTATAACATGAAACTCTGTGTCTGTGAAAGTGAAAATACACTCTTACCGCTACTCCAACTCCTGTGGTCAAACTACTGAGAGTTCAGTGACTCAGCCAGCCAGTCACCGATAACGGAAATGGATAGCCATCTATATTTATCAATTACTTAGCGAATTAAAAATCGTTTCTATTCGTATGTATGTACGTCTTTCAATAAAAGTTGAACAAAGACTATTAATTTAATGAAATTATATATTAGAAATACTAGGTATTCCATTTCTTTCAACGAGAACTTTAGCATCCCTTTGGGGTTCGGCTTTAACATTAATCTGATTAGACCTGAACTTTACAGAGAGTATTTTATATTCTCTGTAAACAATTTAGAAGATTGGGAGATGAAAAATGTTTTATCCAACTCAATAAAAATTACATCTCAATAAAGAAGAGGTCTGATAATTATTTATATATGTATGCATGGATATAATATAATGTAAATTTAGCTCTATATAAGTTCTAAATATATATAATATACATTAAAAGTATAAATATATAAATATCTTAACAACTATATACTATAGTATACTATATATTACTATACTTATGATAAATAATATCTTTTATCCGGTCTAATATATATTATATATATATATATATATTAAGAACCGTGTCTTGTTTGTTAGAAACCATAAAAATCTCATACAAGATAACTAAACTCCATTTGTTTTTAATCAATTTATGAAAATTTGAAAGCAGTGAGTGATATTTAGAACTTAAAATGTTGAATTTATGCTATAAATTAGATGTGAACGTCATTTTTTAATAATTATATTAGCCTTAGGGAAAAAGATATTCAAGCATTATCACTATTCCTTATAATAAATTATTTAGATTGTTTAGATTCATCTAATTTTCAACTCAATAATTTTCTTGGAATCTAACTCCAAATAAATAGGTTTTAATATTATAAAATTCTGTGTCACTCTGAAAAGCCTATTTGAAACTCTTAAAATTCATTTCTGAAATCAGTTGCCAA
>JABUQX010052113.1:30000-54464 GCA_015478945.1 Trachelipus rathkii
TCTTAATATTAATATTTTTCCTATTTCAATCATTAACTTATATGGTAGTGTACTTAAAATTGGGAGTGTGTTAAAATCGGGATTTTTTTAGGGAGCGTTATGATATAGATATATATCGGTATTTCATTTAATTGTTGCTAATCTTCTGTAAAGATATGTAAAACTTAAAGATATGAGTCGGAAGTTCGTTTAAGTGAAGGGTTTGTGAGGGTTAAAAGGTTTGGGAAACGCGTTTTTTAATGAAGAATGGAAACGTAGGTTTATAATATGTAAGTAGTTGTCAAATGATATTTTAAGGTGTTTCAGCTGTTCCTGTCTGATCATAAGATTCTAACTTCTAAAAATATATCTCTATTATCTTTATAGTATTCATCATACAGAATTTAAAGAAGTCGAAAAATATACTCGAGGTTGAATGTTTGTACACTGTAATGCTTATCTAAGGAGTAAATTCGGGAATATCTTATACTGAGGGAGGCATTATGTTAAGGGGAATTAGTCAGCCAGGGTGTTTTTTAGTATCATACGGGCTAATTTTTCAGAGAATTGAATAATGGTGTAATGATGTTCATTGGAAGTGGCCTAATTTCAAATGAAGATGCGAGAAATAAAGGACGTATTTGTTTAATAAGTTTAATGAGTGTCTCTAAATGTTGAGATTTTAATGGATATTTGCAGATATTTTATATAATGAAACCAGATATGTTCATTTAGGTTTGGAAGTGAAACCAGTTTTAAATATAGATATTTTAACTTCTTTATAATAAGTTCGGCGGTTTTAAATTTGAGCTCACATTAACAATATTGAGAGAGTCTGTGATATAAGTAAGTAGATTTTTACTCATAAATTCATTACATAGTAATTGGTTGATTCTTAATGTAGAAGGTCTAACTAGGATTGTAATAGAGTCGCTTTTGGTAATAAATATTTTCCGGTGAATAAATGTATCACCGGAGGTAAAAAAGCAGGAAACGAAATTTGTTAAATCTAAATATATGTTAGGTGCATTAAGAATTGGACGTATGAAATAGATTGAGATGAAAAATTTTCAAATATTGAGTTCTATTGTCATCTTTATTGTTGCAATTCTACTTCGCCAATTAAATCTTGAGTTGAGAAAAAAATAATTACTCACTAAAATACGCATTTGTTGATCATTTTAAATTTTCACATTAAATTTGAAGCTTAAGAGTACGATTTTAGCGAAAGATTCAACTTCGTGAAATTATTTGGGTTTATATCTTCGGAAAAGTTGAGAGGTTTTGAAAAAGGGTGAATGAATGAGGCATATTGGAGATAGAGAGTTGTGTATTCATATGCAATCTGCAGATCTATCTAAGAAAAATGACAGAAAAGCGGAAATGTTGGGATGATATTTGTTAGGTGTGTTGTTATAAATGGGAGTCTTTTGTTATATCGAATGAAATACGAATTATTTTTGTTTGTATGAGATATGTTCCAAGTATAGCTGTATCATTAGATACTAGATCTGAAATCGATAGTATTTATAATCGAACAATTTATATTAACTTCTAAATTTCAAAACGAGTAATGAACGTATTGTCTTAGAAAAGCCTTCCATGAAATAGTTTTGTAGGTCTGTAAAATAGTTGAAGTATTGGTGCATCCTAAAATCAAACATGTAAGGAATATGGTAATTTTATTTGGTGGGATGAGGTTATTCTTTAAGAATGAGTTTTTAAGCAGGGGTATGATTGAGCTGATTTGTTGAGGATTAAAGAGGATTATGTGAGTGTAGAAAGTTAGCAAAATGCATTTGGTTACAAAAAGCAGAAAAGCCGAATTTTGTGTACTAGGTATGAGGTATTGATTTAGGTGTCCTATTTATATTCTTGGTGACACGTATATTGTAATTAGAAAATCTTCGAAATATGATGATGGATTTTTGTGCTTAATTACCAATAGATTTCATTAGTGTATGTGATATTGCCTGGTTTATAAAATTGTAACTTTGGGTACTTAGCAAAGTTTAAGTAAGATATTCCAACAAATGCCCAACCGGGATTTTTGTTAACAGGATCACTTCGGGAAAACTGATTAAATTAAGATATCCCGGGATAGATCCACCTAATTTTACAAAAATTGTTTGGATTTTTTACGAATTTTTAGCTTTATATAAAAAATAGGTTGTTGCTATAAGGAAATGCATGGTAAAAGAATGCAGAAAGCGATATATATGTTGAAAGGTTTACGTGGTGTTACAAAACTTGAGTTTTTTTAATGAAATATTTTATAATGTGATTGGTTGTGATATTTATTAAGTCTCAATTATTTCTTTATAGTTGTGAACGAGTGTTTTTGTATGAAATAAAAGGGAAAGAGATTCTAATAAATTACCGTGCTCGTTGTTAATTTTCTTTATTATTGTCAGCAATGGGGCAAGAATGCGTCCGTAAGTAGATGATAAAGGACGACTTTTTGTATTTCACTTTGGGATTATTTGGGTAGTCTTAGCAATTGAGTTTAAGGTATTTTCGAGCAATGTGAAAACAAAGGTAGCTTATTAGGTGATTTGTGAGTTGAAAAGTGCAATGTCGATGAATGTCGCAGAAATCATATTTACGACGTGTATACAATGATTTGAAGATAAGTGTAAGGGGAGTGATAGTAAATGTGATAACATTTTTGTTATTTAATTAGAAGTATTTTCTAAAGATGTTTTGTATTTTGTTCACTAATAAACGAAAGTACTGTATGATAGGTAGTGATGAAAAAGCTTGTAGTGTAATAATAGATAAATTTTAACTTCTATAATATAAGCCTTTTTCTTAATTTTCACATTTAAAAAATTAGAACTCTTTATAATATGAGCTATTTGGTTCCGCTTAATAGTTATTTCAACATTGATTATTTGGTAAGGCTTAAAATTGGATGTTAATAACGGGTATTTCTCAGCGTTTTTAACCGGTAATTTTCCAGCTTTGATTATTGGGTGTTTCATTGAATGCAGTGTCTCAGAGTAGAGATAGAGGCAGAAAAGCGATTGTTAATAGTTTTAGGTGTCCTTTATTGAGGTATGTATTTTTAATGATTTTCAATATTTGTTTTTATATTACAATATTTCATAAGTCCTCTGCCCTGTTTATATGTATTAACTTAAAATTACGCTTTTTCTTAAATTTTACTTATGTAAATTTAGAGCTCTTAAAAGTACGATTTTCTAAATTTCAACATTTGAACTTTCTCATAATTCTGTGTAAATATTGGGTGTTTTTAACAGTGGTATTGTTAGACTTTTGAACTGAAATTATGGTTCAGTGTATTTCATTGTAAATGCAATTCAAAAGCGAGTGAAAGCGAATATTTGGTAATAGTTTTAGTGTTAGTGATAAATTTTGAATGAATATTTTCAATATTTGTTATTTAGTAATCGAATAGACATAGAGTTGATTCATTAGGTATCTGAACAAGCCTGGTTTGTATTAAAAAATTAACGTTCTAATGAATTTACGCTTTTTCTTTAAATTTACATGATATCTGCTGGTTATTTCATTAATAATCATTCTTAATGGAAATGGGCGGTATTGAATTTATCCTAATATAGAGTTGGTGCAGCATATTTGGGGAAAAAATGGTTGATTTGTGGATAATTTGCATTTTGAGAAGATTTAACGTTTTAGCGGGTAGAATGGTTGTCTAGCTATCCTAATATATAAAATAATCGTTGATTTGACTTTGAGGTTCATATTTCAGATAAAGAAGGGCAGCAGAAAAGCTGAATTTGTTACATTGGAGAGTTAGTAGACTTTGTATGCTAATAATAGTTTAGAAGTTATTTTTGAGTAGGACGAATTTGAATATTGGTTTTTTCAAATTAGAAGGCAATAGTGCCATTTTAGAATGATGGAAAACGCTGGCATTTAATTGAGTTTAATAAACGGATTATTGTGATTGAAAGATCTGAATTGACCGGCTGATTTCTCTTCAAATTTCGTAACATTGGGCCTACAATTTTAAAAACTTCTTAAAGTACGAAGTTTCCGAAATTTTTGGGGCTTGGGAAGTATTTCATTAATCCTCTAATTGAGTTTTTAACGGTATTTTCAGCATTGCAAAAAATAAAACTCTTTGAGTGTTTATTTGGGAAATGCAATTTCAAAAACGAAAGCGGAATGTGTTAAGTAGTTTGGATACGGTGTTTACAATGGAAGCTTGATTGTTAATATATAATATTTTTTCAGAGTTGTATTTATTATGTATTATGGCATTCAAAATTTTAAGCGGCACACGCGCAGTATGTAGGCTGGAAAAGTAGGTTGTTATTAAAAGATTTATGAAAAGTTGTTGTAATGGTAAGAGACTTATAGGTGCGATAGAGATAGACTTTACATACATATCGTATATGGGTAGTATTAGATAAGGACTAATGTTTTTTCCGAAAGATTTTTGAACTTAGTGTGATATTCATTACCATCATCAGTCTTCATAAGGGTAAATTATGAAATTTCTTTTGGAATAATTAAGTGATTCATTGAAATCACTTTCCAAAAGCAGAAAGAATTTGTTAATATTTTAGGTGTCTTAAATGACGTTTTTAATGATAATAATTTCATAGTATTTATAACTCAATTGGTAAGTACTATTAATAGTAATTTAATTTGCCGATTCCGTCAGTTTGCTCAGTCTCCAATTTAAAAATACCCGACTTAGAATCCGGCTCCGGCTGTATCTTTTGATATTGTTGTGATGTATGAGGGCACCAGTTTGTTGAGGAATGGTGAAAAAACAGTATTTGAAGTTTTGTTTAACTTAGAAATGTCAAACATGGTTTAAATGTTTGATGTTGTTAAGTCTTAGTAATGGGAGGTGATATGAGTGAATTAAATGAGGGGTGTTTTTGAGCGAGTGGATTTTGGAGTCTGTGGAGAAATGTTTTTAGTAGGGAATATAGGTCAATTTCAAAACTGAATTAATGTATGAATGTCTGGTATAGTAGATTAGTGGTTGCGTCAAAGATGTGGGTACTGGGTTTTTTAAATGAATGTTCAGAAACTGGTTGCTGTGTATGATACCGATACCAAAGGATATAAATGCATTAGGTTTGTGAATATGCAGTGTTTAATAAAAATTAACTTCTAAAATAAATTTCAGAACGTCGTTTTTCGTAATGTGGCAGACGCATTGTTAGAGTTGGTAGAAAGGAGCTTAGTTAGAGAGGTGTGCTGATATAGTTGACATGCTGTGAGATAAATTTTTTGCTGAGGTGTGGTTATTGGAAGATATGTGTGACCCTTAACATTGCACGTGTTTGGGAAGGAGAGAATTTCCTTTATATTCGACGGCATCACTACCAATAAAGTATTGTGTTTCAATTGGAAAACGCATTTTAAGAGATGTGTTTTAATAATGCCGAATTCTTGGTTAAGTCAGGGGTCTCTTTATGAGCTAGGGTTTTGTAATATATTTGTTTCGTCAGCTTCTCTCATATCAATATAGTTTCTCTATTATAATATACATAGGAGGTATATCATTATAGTGGAAAAGCGGTGTGTTAGCGGTGTAGAGCTGGGCTTTAAACTTTAATATTTTCAAGAAATACTGCTCTTTGTTCGCTTCTAAAATCTACTCAAATTCATCAAATAAGAACTCTTAAAATATGTTTTTTAGAAAATTTTCACTCATTTGAAATATTGGTAATTATAAATTGGTTAAGGGATTTTCAAGGCTTTTTAAGGTATTTTCTAGTCATTTGATCAAAATATTTATTGCCTGCTCGTATGCAATGCGAACGCATGTATTTTTACATAAAAGCAAGAAAGGCGAATTTGTAATAGTTTTGGTTCTAATTGACGTTTTTTAATGAATTTAATATTTGTTTAAATAAAATATTTCATTAGTAGTGAAAATTTTAATAAAATTAACTCAAAATTCGTTTTTTTAATGTGCAGCAATACCAATTGGTTCATAATAGATTTTTCCTAGATTTTCAAAACTCTGAAAAATTACTTTTTATATGTTATAATATCTAGTCCATAATTTTCCAATATAACAGTCAATGTTAATTTTCATGATAAAAAAAATTATATAGTTATTTCTTTAAATGATAAATTTTCTAAAAATATCAGTTTTAAGTTCAATTTGTTAATTAAGTTATTTAAGGTTAGTCTTACATTAGACGTTTTTTAATATTAGATATTACATTAATGTTAAATCATACCATGATCTTATATATTATATTTAAACCTGTTAATATAAAATAATAATAATGAATACTTCAAAATACCTATATTTATCTTTAAATATTTTACATTAACTGTTATAAAAATTAAAAAGTAGAGTTTTGGCTAAATTTTAAATCATTTGAAATTTAGTTGTAAATTTAACTTAAATATATTTGAAGTTATTTAACTATGATAATATTTATAAGCTTATTGAAAATATTATATTAGATGTATTCATATGAAATGTATCAACTTCTACAAGGCATCCAAGTAAATTTCTGTTAAATAATTTTTAAAACTCTTCAATTTACAGATGGATTCTTAATGTAATTCAATTTAGTATTTATATAACAAAATAAAATATCTTCTTTATTTTTAAATCCTTGTTTAATAATAAAATTTTAATTCTTTAGGATAAATAATTGAATTTAAATAGTTTTACTTTAAATTTTTAACATAGATAATAATTATGATTTTATTTAGTAAAATTTTAGCAAAAACCTTTAACGGAGCTATGATTTTAACCTAATATAATAACATTTTGAAATTATTTGCTTAAATTCCTAAAATGAGTTTTTAAAAGGTAATTATATTTTTGGTGCATTGTAAATATAATATGTAGTTTCATTAATATCTAATTTCTCAAAATAAATAAAGAACAGATTTATTATGTTAATTAATTATAAGAGTGTTTATATATTTTGAAGTTTTTTTAATGAAATTCAAAAACTTTTTTATATATAATAATATGTTTTATTATACTTATTCATATCAGTAGTTGAACAGACTTTAAAATTAAATATAATATATTTATACTCTATATATTAATGCTATTTTACTTATTATAATTACAGCACATAAAGTTACCACTTAATGAATTTTAAAGTATAGATATTTCATATGATAATTTCACATTTGAATTTTGTAATAATATTATCTTAAATTGGAAGTTATATTTTTAAATCGGATGAGTATAATTCAGTCGTATAATAAACGGTATTTTTTGAATATTATTAATTTTTTGAACCAATTGGAAATGTTCTAATTTTTAAAAATTTCGGACAATAAGTTTATATATTGAGGTTGGAATTAATTTTTTTCTTATATTGATAATTTCAAATTTTGTTATTATATATAATATATTTTAAATAGATATAAAACTGTATTTTAATAAAAATTTAACTTATTAATTACTGACTTTTATATTATATGTGTACATCATTTGATATTTAGATTAGATGTAGTGGTAGCTGTAGATTGTGACTGCTTCTGAAGTCGTCAATTGGGAAACTAGTACTATTAGTGTAATTACTTAAATTGGGATTTATCACCTAGAGATTATATACTATACCAAGTCATTTGTTATAAAATAATGTTCTTGAAGCGCAGTTTTAATAGGAGATGCGAGAAAAAAGGGTGCAAAATATCTCGTTGAGCGAGGTAGGTGCATTAATATATGTGTGAAGTTCTTACGATGCTAAATGTCAGTTTGTTCTGTGTTGAGATCGTAAATATTATATTTAGTGTAGGAATGGAGGGTTTAATTAAAAATTTTCACATTACTAATTTTTTTTACGATCTTTTTTTTATAAATTTTTACATTAACTACATTTAAATTTAATAATACATGGCACGAGGGTTATTAAGATGCAATTTATAAAATTGGGATAATTTTTGGTCTAATATCTTTTTAATTGAATATTTTATTTAAAGTGAATTATTCAAAGTGATTTCTAGATATCATTTCGATTTGAATAAGTCGTATAATGTGTTCATGAATGTCAATTTCAAGCAGAAAAAGCTAATTTGATAGATTTATAATTGTTATAAATTGATTCGATTTTATATTAAAACTTATAGTAATATTTTCATATACTATATTATTTCATTATGAATATTATTACAAAAGAATAAAAAATTATTAAAATATTATAAACTTCTAGTATCAAAAGTAAGTACTTAATATACGTTCTTTATATAGTTCAATTAAAACCACATACTTATAGGAGCTTTTTAAAGTTTTACGATTATATAAAGTATTTCAAAACTTTGAAATTATTAAGGGTAGATCTTATGATACTTCGAGTTTTTTGAAATTGTTGTGGATCGTAAGCTATTATAATAATTAAATGTTAGTGTTCATTGAGATGGATGTACAATTTTATATAAAGCCGCTAGCGAATATGTATCTTAATTAGTATTCGATGTGACTAACTCTAGATTCGGATATTATATATTGAATTTCTGATATATAAAGCATTGTGTTACAACACCAAAATACCAATCCTATATAGTAGAAATGGATTAATGTGTTATTATAAGAGAATAATTATATAACCATTAGTCACGATAATCATTTTTTTTTATGCAATAGTATTCATTTTTTTTTCACCAGATGAGAATATAAACGAATATATTCCAATAAGTAAACAAAATAGAACTTTGATTATGGAAATATTTTATATGGTTGTATCTTTAGATATTGGATTAGATATTTTTTTCATACTGAATATCATTTTATTAGGAATCGCTGATCATCGAATACACGTGCCGTGCTCATGTGAATGCAAAGTGACGTAAAAACCACAGATGGAAAGAAATAAGAATTTTGGTTCTAACTCGGGGAAGTTTTGGGTGCTAGAATATGGAACGTCTTTATAATTGAAATATTCTATATAATTCTTCTATTTATACTACGTTTTACGACTAGTGTGGTCAATTTAAGAATTGATCAGGTATTATTTTTAATATAAAAACTCATCTAACAACTTCTAAAAATTAGAGCGATTGATTGCTTAAATACAATTCTCAAATTTAAAACTTACTTAGTAATCTAAAAAATAAGCTCGCCCTTTATTCTCGGCTAATTTCTATATATAATCTATTTACGTGATAAAGGCTTTGGTATTTTATCAGTATAGTCTGTTTTAGTCAGAAGGAGGCGGATTTTCATAGCATTTGAACTGTATCCAAGAAGTAACGTTTGAAAATGGCATCATATTAAAAAACCGAGAAGAAAGACAGCAATAGGTTGGGTTAACAATAGACTTACTCGCAGTTTCAAAGTCTCATCAGAGAGTGACTAAGGATGGGATCGTGCTTTATGGTAATATATTAATGTATTGAAATATGCACCTAAACTATCTTATTTTACGTTTGAAAAACCTTGTTTAGAGTATGAAATTTTAACTCGATTCGCAAAGTACGTGCCTTCAGATAGTAGTTATTACGTTCATTATCAAATTTAACTTCTTTAAGATCGATTATTTCTCTGACATAAAACATATGTCGAAGAGATATGAAGGTTGAGTTAACGGCTAATGAGCTTTATTTCGACTTGTTTGTAAGATTTGCATAAATAACATATAAGAGTCATTACATAGAATTGATCTGCCAGTGATCTAACAAAGTAGAAATGCCGGGAAAAAATCGTATAATGTAGGACATAATAACTGGAATCAAAATAAACGTTTTTAATATATAGAGATCTTTATAGAGTATCTTGTCGTGAAATGTATAATACAAAAGTCTGAAGTGATAATTAGATATGAAATCGGTATTAGACTGTTGTACCAAGGTGAGAAAAAATGGCGAATTGGTTATTAGACAAAGTATAAACGCATTTTGATGTAAACTATACTCATAAGAGATTAAAATTGGGGAACAAGGGATTCCAGGTGAATTGTTATAACTACTCATCATAGCAAATTTCTAGTCTCTAGTAGATATAAAGAAACATTTGATTATTTATCTAAATGATTTTCGTTAGGACATATCTACATAAACAATAAACAGCCAGATGATGTATTAAAGGATAGATCAAGTAGACTCGATAGGTCGGACAGTAATCATTAAAAGCATTCATAGGTCATATCCTGGGAGTTGTTTTCGAAGTAGGCAAACGGATTCTCAATCCGACAAACCAATATATGTTTAATAGTACAGCTCTTACTGCGATATTAAAGTTAGTTTTGAGACCTGTCATATGAGCATAAGACAGCATTTTACAGTTTAAGAAATTCACAGGAAAGCCTAAGCCCAAAGGCAGAGCGACATTTATATTGATATCTAAACAAATTTCACATGCCTTCAAACGATGAAAGGTATCGTGTATTTCTCCAAGTATCAGAGCGCATATCAAAATGGTATGGAGCTATAGCCTCAGCTAATATTATCTAAATTGAGGAGTAGGTATAAAGTACCCACCCATTCAGATACAGAACAATCACAAGGGATTCTACACACAGCTTCGCATCAGATGTGTATGGAATGAAGAAATAATGTGACTTTTGGATTTGAAGCATGGCATTCATTTCTGGAGAATTGCTGAAGATAGGACAGGACATAGGTCTGGACGTTTTACAAACATATTTCAGATTGTCATAAGATGTTGACTGTTTTTTATATGAATAGTATCAAATTCAAGGTTTTATATAACTGTGTTCCATAAACTCTATTTAGGCAGAAATAAGATAGAAGGCAAGACTTGATGTAAAATTATATATGTAATTTGAACAATTACGCTTTTTTTCCTAAATTTTAACATTACAAAATTAGAACTCTTAAGAGTACGATTTTTCCTCAGTCTTAAAGCCATTAAAATTTGAATTCTTAAAATCTGGAGTTTTTTAACGGGTATTTCACGCAGACGTTAATTTAAGGGTATATTTTTATGGAAAAATTGTGTTTCCAGTGGGAATGCCAATTCAGACAAAAGGCGAAAGCCAATGTGCTATATAAGTTTAAGTGCTAATTTCACTTTTTATATAATTGTTTTATATACTTCGATTGTTATTGTGGTTTCGTGTAGTTAGGAATTAGAAAGTCTTTATATAAAAAAATTTAAACTTCACAATTAATGTTCGTTTAAATTTTCACATTACAATTGTAGAACTCTTAAAAAGTAGATATATCTCCATACGTGAAGGATCCATTCTGAAAATTATTTGGTTCCTTTCTATTAGTATTGAAGGTTTGAAGTTCATTTTTTAGGAAAAATATAAAATGTTTCAATTGGGCGTGAATAACACAGGTCATGAAAAAAACAGCAGGACACAGTGAATTTGTTTGATATTCGGGTTGGTTCTTAATTGGACGGTTTTTAGAAATTGTAATTTTTGCACATAGTCACACAAAATATTTCGATTTAAAGTGGAAAACTCTTGTTTAATAAGGAAGAATAGATTAAGCTTCTGAAATTGATCTACCTTTTCTTAATTTCACATTACACACAATAAGACACTTAAAATACGATTTTGCTATTTCAACATTGAACAATATATATGGTTCATTACAGTCTTTAATTGGTTTGTTTACCCATTTTAGCTTTTTGAATAATAACTGTGTTTCATTTAAAGCATTTAAAAAAGCAGAACAATGCTGGAATTGTAATGAGTTCGTTCAGTGTTCAAATTTGCGGACGTTGTTATAATGTGCGAATGATGGTTCTCCATTGGATTTTTTCGAATACTAATATCATATACAATCACAAACATATTTGTAGTGGTTGTGAAAAACCTTTTTAAATAAAATACTTTAGTGTTGTGAATATATGCATTCTGCGCAATTATGATGAAATTGAAAAGCTCCTTTCAGCATATGGTAAAACACATAAATTGAGATTCAGGAGGACTAATTCTAGTTTGAGAAGCTCGGTGTAGACGACTATTAAGTTAATCTCTAAAAGCTACCTTTTTTCTAATTTCAACATTTATCGGCGAGAGTATTTCAGTTCTTAGTAATTCTTTCATAATGGGGAGGTATACTGAGGTATCCCTTCATGAAGTTTTAACGGATTTCGGACAAAAACAAATGTTGGCTAGTTCATCTAGGAAATGGCATTTCAAAAAGCAGAGAAAGCTGGAGGAATAATTTTGTTAATAGTCGTGATACGAGCTCATAAGACGTTTGCTTATACAATTGAAATTTCTAATCATTTGGTTTTTATATACAATTCAGGGTAGAAACCTTTGAATAAATTTAACTTCAATTAAAGCTTTCTCTTAATTTTCACATTACAAATATTAGATTTAAATTTCGATTGTGATTTAAGTTCTTCAACATTTGAAATTCTTAGTATAATCCTAGAAAGGAGTAGTTCTAGGCTGGGCTTGTAAAAGGACTATTTGAAAATAGTTGGTTTTCATTTGATACATTTAAAAAGCAAAAAAGCGGAAGTGTAATAGTTTAAGTGTCTTTTGAACGTTTTTAATAATTTTCATATATTTTTGTTCTCTATATATACTCCATAGGCGGTTACCATATTGAGGTTGTTGAAAACAGTCCAGAGATTGAAAAATAAACTTGTGCTGAACGTTCATTTTGATGAACGTACTTCTTTGTTAATTGTTCTACATTGTAAATGACTACTAGACAACGCTAAAAAGCTACGATTTTCCATGAGATTCTGTCCAACACATTGAATCATATTGGAGTATTATTAAACAACTTGAGTGATTCAACGTATTTTTGTCATTTGAAAAAATTCATGTTTAATTGAAAATGCCATTTGAAAAAAGCAGAAAAGCGAATTTGGTTAATTGTAGAAAATTAGGAATAAATAGGTAATTTTAGGATTCAAATTCCTTAAATGAAATTTAAATAAAATGATTTTTAGAAGAATAAATTATTATTAAAAGGAAGATTTTATCACTACAATTGCGAAATTTGGAGATGATGACAAAAACAAATATTATATCGTTCTTGAAAAAGGTATTTAAGACACTAAAACTATTACCAAATTCGATTTCTGCTTGTTGGGATTTGCTTCAATGAAACAATTATTTTTTCAAAAGCCGAAATAATCCCGTATATAAATAGCATCATAGCTAGCAGCAAATTACACGACACTATTGTCCCAATGTAGACATATCTTAGGGAATGTGAACATCTAAAGGAAGGTGATAAATTTGTCAGATGTGACTAAGAAAAAGCGTAATTTTAGAGGTTAATTATTTAAACAGTTTTCTTTCAAAATCCTGAAGTATTATACTCTATGAGAAAAAAAAATTAAACTCTCATACGACTATAACGGTTTCCGATAATGGCTCGAAATTCAAATAACAGGAAACTAAATGTTCAGAAATAGAGATTTATTTAAATCCAAAATAATTTTCATAAATGTGTTGATAATAATTACGTGATGTAAAAGAACTTGTTGTCTCAGAATTTTTATATAGAATTCTTATAACATAATGGAAATAGGCGGAAGTTGCAGTTACTCTTACAAGAGGGTATTTGGACCAATATTGCTTAATGGGTGACATTGAGAAAAAAGCGTAATATTTAGGTTAATAGGTATATAATATATTTTTATTAAAAGGTTTTGATAAGCCGTAATGGGAAATTTTGTTACTAAATACAAACCCTTAAATACTACTTCATTTATAGAAAAAATCATGTTTATAAGGACACATTAAATATATTCTACTAAAATCTGCCTTTCAATGAGAGCTTTTTCGTCAAATTCGAGACTTTCATGCCATTGCACTATTACTTTGGATTAAAAAAGAGCGTTATGTAACCAACTAGCTGATTATAAACTCAATTCAAAGTAATTTTATCTAATATATATATATATATAAATATTAATTCTAAATATTAGTTTAATATAAATTAGGGAAAAATCGGTATTTAACTTTTTAAGTATAGTTACTAAATTTGTAATCGTGAAACTATTTATATTATATAGAACTTATTTTGTAATAAATTATAGGTAAGTTTAATAATTTTATTTTTTATTAATAATCAAGTTCACACAATGAAATATGGAGATAAATATTTAATAATTATTATTTACATTAAATATTCATTATAAGAACATACCTTTATAAATATCTAATTTAATCACATTATCGGCTCTTTATTCTGTATTTTTGTAAATATTGCTTTCATATGAAAAACATTTATTTTTCAAAATTGTAAAAATATTATACCTAAAACTACTTTCCGCTGTAATACCTATATAAAATTAATATTCAAAAATTCTGATAAATAATTAAATAAGAATAGTACAGTTAAATATTTATGTGTATTTAAAATATATAAATGCGTTAATATATATAAAATGTCTAAAATTTTTAATTAAAACAGTGTTTAAATTATATACTATGTTATAATATTTATGTTAATATAATAAACATAAATATTATAATTTTCATTATTAAAAATATATAAAACGTCAGTAATTAATACACTATAATACTTTACTAAATACTGATTTTACCTGGTCATTTTTGTAATAATTTGCATTTACATATGATAACATACATTATAAATTTTATTTCAAATATAATATACTCATGTAATAATAAAATATTACTACGTATATAAAACCTCATTTTGATAGATAATTACTATAAATAATAATATATAAAATATTTGAATTTAGGTGAAAATTGTTAATCAATTTCAACAACAGTAAATAATTTGTAATGTGAAAAATTTAAAGCATAATAGATAGCGTTTTCGATAGAAAAAGATTAAGGTTTGGCTTTCTTATGCTATGTCAAGAGCCGAGGAAATAGAATATAATTTTTGGCTATACTATATAAAACTATAATATTTCCGATATTATCTAAAAGTTCTGACTATCAGAATCACTATTAAACACTATTACATACTTACTTTCTATGCTCTTATGAAACAATGTCTTATATTTTCAATAGTTGAAACACATTATTTTATATGTTAAAGCTAAATCATAGTTCTAAAAACTTTAATTTAAGAGTAGAAATATATCCACGAAATTAAATGTTGAAATTTAAGGAAAATGCTACTTTTTAGTTCTCATTTGTATAAAATTTTAAGACAAAAAGCGTATTTAGAAGTAAAAATTTATATATAGCAAAACAAGCGTTTTCACCCAATAGAATGAAATATGTGTGGTAACAGAATTACTATCCAATTTGGAATCTCTCACACGAGCATACGCTACAATTATAGGAAACTCGGTAACCTATTGAACCAGCGCAGATTTTTCTTTTGTTCTGTCTTTATTGAAATTGGTATTCTCAATGAACAATTCATCGTTTTGTTCAACTGCTAAACAATACCGTTAAAAACTTCATTTTAAGAATGACCAAATAATTGTCAAATGTTGAATTTAGAAATCGTACTTTTAAGATTTCTAAATTGTAATGTGAAAATTAGGAAAAAGCGTAATAATCCTAGAAGTTAAAATTTTTTATTCAAAAACAGGAGTTTGTTTACATCATTACATAATGCACACGAATAGATGTATATGAAACAACATATTGAATTTGCAAATTATAAAATCGTCATTTTATAAAAATCTAAGAGCCTTGTAAATATTCTAACAAATGTTCGACGTACTTGAATAAAACATTCTTTCTACACAGGATTACATTCTCCTCTATTCTCATCATTCAGCTTATTGAGATATAAGTCTCTTACTAAACCGTCAAACTCTAAACATTTCTTCTAAGAAAATCTCTCTCATATCTACTTTATTTCTCTATAATCGATTAGTGAACAACTCTCGTCTTTTACAGCGCTTTCTTTAATTCTGTATCTCTCTTCGTGTCAATTTAAGAAAAAGCGTATATTTAGAAAATACTCTTCTCACTATTTTTTTTATAAACATTGTTCTTTCTTCATCTTTATGAAATTTGGTATATTTAATTAACTTATTTTTAATATTTCATTATATCACTAGTTCATTTTAGTATATACACTATATACTAACAAAATCTCGTCTCTTTTTTGTCTGTGTTGTTTTGAATTGGGAGTATTTTCGTAGCATTGTAATTTGCTTTAGTTTTTTCTTTTTTTAAGTAAGCTAAATGCCCGGTGGGTTTGTCTAACATCTTTATATTTTTTTGGAAGGATAATTTATTGTATATAAATTAATTGCAATTGTCTTTGAATTATTTTATACTTAAAAATCGTAACTTTTTTTGTTTTATGTTGTATTTGTTTTAAGGTTTGTTTGATAATTTCTATGATAAAATGGATGTTTAGTCTGTTAGATTTGTGAAGTTTTAAATATATTTTTTTGATATTATTAATTCTCAGCTTTTGCTACACTTTAGATATTTTTATTTGTGTTATGATTTTCTTTTATCATATCAAATTGTTTGACATATTTTTCATATATCATATTGGTTCATATTTTATATATATATCTTTTAATTAACTATTATATCAATTGTTTTTTCTGGGTGAATCTATAATAGATTCAGATTTGCCCATTTTATTTTCTTATATATACAAATGTTAAAAATATTTTATCCGCTCATACTAAACTCTTATCATCGTTATTACCAAATTATCTTCATAATTATTTTTTCAAATGTTTTGAATTTTAAAATTTTGGAAAATTGTATCTTTTTCACAGTTTTGGCTTTATATGTATGTCTGTATTACTTTCATTATATAAATTAATGCCGTAATTTTTTTATAGTTTATTTAATTTTTTTATTTATAATAATGTGTTTTCTTAGACAACTAAAAATTTTTCAAGTGGTGATATGATGACACTTGTAAAGTTTAGTTGGCATTATGTATTTATGTAATAAATAGCGTCGATGGGAAAGATCATACTGCAACTACTAGAAGACTGAAATTGCTTTGCTAGCTTTGTTATTGAAATTGGGGTTCATGAAGAATGAGAGTGTGACGATCTCATTTTTTCAAGCTTGAACTCGCTGTGGTACAATGACGTGGTGAATACTACTGCACGAGAGTTCGCTAGAGAGAGATGTGGTGTAACATTTTTCTTAAAAGAGGCATGTGACATGGAGAAATACTTTTAAGGCTCCTCAAATTGTAATGTGAAAATTAAGGAAAAACGAATTTTAGAAGTTAAAATTTTTTTAATTAAAACAGTTTTCACCTACTGAGATATTGGTAAAGTATTTTTCTTCTGGGTATATAATAATAACTAGAAATAGTTTGAAAATTAGTGATTAAATTCGAATTAAGACTACTCGACAGACTAGAACAAATTGGTCGCTCTGCTCGTTTTTTTGGTGTGTATTAAAAGGTGAGCTAATTTCAGGGTAGTAGTGACATTGTGAATTTCTTTTTCAAATAGATTTCCTCCCACTCTTTCCCCATCTCGACCCAGTATTAAAAAATACTACATGTGTCTATGTAATTTTAAATCAAAATTGCGATTTCGGAAAAGTGAAAATTCTTAGGAAAATTAGCTGGGTACTTTTTAAGCAAGTCTCAAAATAGTGAGGTTTGTAGATGTGACAATTTTAAGGAAACTAATTTTAGGAGTTAAAAATTTTTTATAAAAACAGGCTTTAACAATAATAATATGGATACCAAGAAGAATAGTGAGAGATTTAGTCATTAAACATAGACGATCGATTTAAATATCCCCAAATATTACATTCGCTTTGTTTCTGTGGTGGTTCTGATATATATAGGTTCGATATCAATAGCAAATAATACTACATCCTATTTTTCAAAATGTAAAAATATCGGTAATATGTTAGCGTAACTTAGAATAATTCTTCAAATTTTGAGTCATTATATACCCAGTTATTACTTTTAGAGTAGTTTTAGAGCAATTCTGATGGGAATTTAATTGGAAATAGCGTAGAATTTAGAAGTTAATTTTTTTATTAAAACATCTTTGGGAGTTTTAAAAAAAGTTTTAGAAAAGGGGTAATGTGAAATACAAAGAGAATTTTGGTAATAATATAAAAACAGAATTTTTTAGAAATCTTATACCATTAAAATAACGTGCTAAGTTTTGGTGACTCTTGTATTAGCAAAGTATCGTATCACTCCTGTATTTCAAATATCGCTTTTTGTTTTTTTGAAATTGCTGTTTAAATTGAATGGTTTTTAATTTATGTGTGAGTCTAGGTGTAATGTTGTTGATACATTGTATGTGTGTGTGTTGTGTTGGTGGTGGGGCAACGGTGAAATTTTGTGCGGCTAAATATAATTGCAGATTCCGTTTAGTACCATAACATTCAATTTTAAGGGTAATATTAGCACCAAAATTAATAATTAATAATATGTTGATAATTGTGTCACGGGAATAATACAGGGGGCGGTAAGCTTAAAGGTAGGTTACTAAATGTTTGTTATGTGAAAATTTAAGAAAACCCCATTATTATTTTAGGAAATGTTGAGTTTATTATATGATTTAAAAAGCAGGAATTTATCGATTATCTTCTATATTGGAGTGAATAGTATAAATATTGGGTATTAATAACAAATTATTAAAAATTCTATTTAAAAACCGGTCAAATTCACTTTCTGTTTTGACTTTGACATATATAAAAAATGAAACACATGTCATTATTTTTTTTAAATCAAAATTTGGAATGAAATAAAAAACATATATATTATATATTATATATATAACTATGAACAAAATATTTTATATTATTAGGTATAATTTAACTATAATTTAAATATTTTACATAAATGATTTATATGATAATGGAACAATTTCTGTATACTTAAGTAGTTATACTATATAATATATTATTATTATTAAATGTAAATAATCTTTAATAAATAATAAATATTTTAGTAAAGTTTAATTTTTTAAAATTTAAATAATACGTGAATCATTCAATAATATTTGATTTTAGGTTAATAATAGTTAATTAGAAACCACTTCACGAGACACAATATTTGTATTTAAGTATTGTGTGATCCTTATCATAGACGTAGAATAATAAGACGCGTGTTTTGAAATGATATTTAAGGAACATATCTTGTTTAATAACATGATTTATAACTTCGATCACGGATTTCTTTTTATTGATGTTCTTCGTCGAATGTGGCCATGTCATATAATTGAAACAACTTAATCTTGATTTTTATTTTTATTTATCAATTTATTTATATAATTTAATTTAGTTAATATTATACTATTTTACTTCAATTTATATTATTATCAGATATAATATTACTAATTGTTTAATTATTTTATTATCATTTCATACATGTTCTATGGTATGTGTAAAATTATCATTTTAACTTATTATTTTTTTATAGAGTTTTATATATATTTAGTTTTAATTTTGATGTAAAAATTTAAGAAAAATGCGTATAATATTTTATGTCGAAGAACGTAACGATACTCGTGAAGAGAAATGAATCTGATAGTCTATTTTTATAGAAACGCACATGCGCTCGTTCTCTCGATATCGAGGAGCTCACAAGCTCACTGACTACCTGATCTGCGTTACCAGTCCTCTGAAGTTTTATCAATTAATTAATTTATTAGATTATTAATATATTTTATTATTCAATATTTAATTATATAAATATCTATCTATTATTTTATTTATTAATTGTATATAATCTCATATAATTTATTATTATACTTATTAGACAATGATATATAATTCGGCTTTCGCTCCGAATGCTAGTTATTTGTGCTCGCGTGGTCTTTTATTTTTGACAATAAGGTTGGAGGGTTACTCAGTTATCTGGGTTAACAAAATTGTGGAGGGCGTAAGTTTTAGATTTTGGTGAGTGTCTCAATAATGCAATACTCGCCTAGGTCGTAGATTAGACCACCATGCGGTTCCCACAGTATTTTAAGAAATTGGAGCGGATACCTACAACTGAATTTCCATCTGTATAAGAAATTTACTGAAGGAAATGTATCCGTACATATTTTAATGGGATGAGAATGTTTGTGTGATTCACGGGAATTCGTAGTTGAGTTTTAGAAATTAAAGGAAAATTCGTAATATTAGAAAGTTAATGAATTTGTAGTGATTGAGACATCCGTCAACACAGTTGTGCACAACTTAGGATAGCGCAGACTATTTGGGTATACTAGATGCAAACCTTATTGGTTTTCAATAAAAAAACGGTACAATTTAAACAAGACACCTAAACAATTATAAATTCACTTTTTGCTATTGACTTTATCTGAAACTTAAGCTATTTGCAATGAATCTACGATGTTATTCCTTTTCAAATGCTTGAAATACGTAAGAGGATATAATCAATTTTAAGATTTCCAAGATAGACTCTTAAATGTCGATTTAGGAAATTCGTTCTGTTTAAGAAGATTCTAATTCGTCAAGAGTGAAAAATTTAAGATAAAACGCGGAATTTTAGGATTTAAAAGTTTTGTTGATGTAAAACAGGTTTCACAACGTTAATTAGGAAAGTTACTTTGCAGTAATTATGGAAGACGCATAAGTATTGAAACTTTTTAATTAAACATTTAAGTTTAAGACACCTAAAACTATTGGACAACCCATTCCGTCTTTTCTGTGTAGGTTTTTGAAAATGGGTTTCAATGAGGCACATCCTTTGTTATTTTTCAGAAATGAACTAAGAAGATACCCGTAAGAGGTGAACACACATATATAAGGGAATAATCAGCCAAATAAATTTGTGTAAAGTTAAGATGTGTGAAATTTAGGAAAAAAATCGTACTTTTATTAATAATAATAATAAAAGAATTGTAATTGAAATAATAGATATATAGAAAAAGCGTAATGTAAGGGTAATGTTAATAGTATTAGAAAGCAGGTTTCACATCTAATGAGAATATTGGTAATAAAAAATGATAAAATTTAGTAAAAACGTCAATTTGTAAGGCAACTGACTCATTAACAAAAATTCGCCTTCTATGTGGATGGGCTTTTGGAGTTGGAAGATTGTCAGCCTTTCAATGGCTAAGACCCCTGTGTACTTCGGTTTTGCGTTGTGCACACATGCTAGAGATTATAATAATAATCTTCTGTATATGGCATGTCGCATTATTAACAGGAATACAAATAATTTCAAAATGTTTGAAATTTAGGAAAACCCTGTTGACATTTGGGAAAAGGCTGCTAATTTTTGGGTATGTTTAGTGAAATTATAGCAAAAGCGTAATATGTTTTTAGAATGTTAATAATTTTTTTATTTAAAACAGGTTTCGACGATACATGGATGATAGAAATAATGTGTTATAGAAAAGAAGAATTAGAAAATTGCCTTAATATTCTAAGTCAAACTCTTTACAGGAAGAAAACACTAAAACTTATATAAACTAAAACATTTCGTAAACTACATTATTAATAGTTAGTTAACTATGAGCCGCATGCACTTCCATCAACCAGTTATTTTTCAAATGCCTAAAATTATAGTTTTAATGTTCTTCTAGGGTAATTTCTATCTAAATTATCATTAAGCATTACCAATATTTAATATTTACAAAGATGTTGAAATTTAGGAAAAATCTTGTTACTTTTTAAGAGATAGTAAATTTATGCTAACTGCTATGAAAATAGTTACAGTAGAACAATCGGAGTAAATTTATAGAATTAAATTATTTTTAAATACCAGAGTTTTCAACTACTAATGAAATATTTGGGTATTTAAAACAAATATTAAAATTCCTTTTTAAAACTTAACAAATTCACTTTTCTGCCTTTTTCGATCCTGCTCCGAATGAAATCACATATTTTCTTTCCTAGATGACCCGAAGTTGTATGATGTATAAAAAAATTAGCTCAAATTTTTTATGAATTACCTAAATTTAAGATTTCAAATGTGTAAATTTGTAGAGGACGAATCGTACTTTTTAAGTCTAATTTGTAATGCTTGAAAGATCCTTAAAGATATAAAAGCGAGTATAAATTATTGAATAATTAAAAAATTTTTTATTAAACAGGTTTACACAATAAATAGTTTTAGAAATTATGTATATATAACAGTATTCAACTATTTCATTTAAAAAACCGTAATGAAGAAAACTGGAATTCTATTTTAAACTATAAAATTCCCGCATTACTTGCTTATTGTGATATATAGCATTTCATGAAACACATGAATTTTTTTTACAGAATATAGCTAAGAAAAATGCTTCGTCATAAAACTCAATTCTACAAAACTCTACAAGCTACTAAGTATTTCAAATGTGACCTCAATTTTTTCCCCCATCACGTAAAGCGTTAATAGTTACGCTAAGTAAAAATTTGAAAGTAAAAAAGCGTAATGTTAGATGTTGAAAATATTTTTATTTATTGATACATCAAGGTTGATTTAACAATCGTTATAAATAATATGGTTATTATTAACTCAATTATGAAATTTATTGATACAAAAACGTCAATTTAGACAGATTTAAAAACTATTATCTAATATATCGCTCTATCTCATGGCTTCTCTTGAAATCTGCTTCAATGAAACATTACTTTTTTCAAATGCTAAAAACCGAATATAAAAAAATTCTCATTTTAAGAATTACTAAATCATTCAAATGTTTGTAACAAGTTTAGGAAAATCTTAACACTTTTAAGAGTTATTCATAAATTGTAATGTGAAATTGAGACAAAGCCGTAATCTAATTAAACCAGATACACTTAAAACTGTTCTTATTATCATTAAAGATATAACATAAATTTTAGATAATCTACATGTAAATATTTTTTGATAATCTAAATAACAAGAAATATTAATTCTATGAGAGAATTGAGGCAAGTGTTAAGTACACCTAAATATTATTATCATTAAAAAACACTTTTTTTCTGCGTTTTGACATTGCATTCATTTTGATAATCACATTTCTTTCTTTTCACATGCTGAAAAATAAGACGTATAAAACTACATGACAGGATTTTACATAAAAGTATCATAAGTAGATATTAATTAAGCGCAAATAAGTCGTACTCATGTAAGAGGTATCTAACTTGTTAATCGCTGAACAATGAATCGAAAAGAAGGTAATTTATATATTGAGTTATCATAATTTTATATTTATAGACAAGTGTTTCATACAACTAAATGATATTTGTAAATGATATAAGCAAATAATCTATTTGAATTGTCATTTAAAAACTTTCAATTACTAAACTCTCACGAATACTAAATTAAAATCAGATTGCGTCAATATTTTCTGTTTTTTTACTATTAAGATATAGTCTTGTTTTGCAATTTACAACTTAAACACCCTAACATTATTTTAAATGCTAAACTCCCGTAAAAACTCAAATTTTAAGAATAACCAATAATTTTAAATGTTGAAATTTAGAAAAATCGGTACTTTTAAGAGTTCCTAAATTTGTGAATGTGAAAATTTAGAAAAAGCGTATTTTAGGTAAAATTTTTATTAAAAAGTTTTATAATCAAATGAAATATTTGGTATATTAAAAAAAATATTATTTCATTAAACTGAATATGTTTAAAACATGTGAAAGCTATTAAGAATCCTATTTGAAGCTCTTTTTGAAATTTGCATTTCAATGAAACACATTATTTTCAAAAATGCTAAAAATCCGTAAAAACCATTTTAAGAATCAAATAATTTCAAATGAATCTTAAATTTTGGAAAAACGTTACTTTAAGATCTATTTGTATTGTGAATTTAAGCAAAAGCGTAATTTTTAGAAGGTTTAAAATTTTTTATTAAAACAGGTTTTCACTAAATGAAATATTTGGTATATAAAAAACAATACGAAATTCATTAAAAACGTCATTTAAGACACCTAAAACATTACAATTCGCTTTTCTGCTTTTTGAATTGCATTTTAATGAAACATATTTTTTCAAAATGATAAAAATCCCGTTAAAACTCAATTTAAGAATAGCAAAATAATATACAAATGTTGAAATTTAGAAAATCGTACTTTTAAGAGTTCTACATTTGTTAAATGTGACAATTAAGAATAAAAATGCAGCATTTAAATCATCTTAAATCTTTTTTATTAAACTAAGGTTTTGAAACGTAATGGAATTATTAAGGTATTTAAAACATAATTAAAATTTCATTAAAAAACGTCAATTCACTTTTCTGCTTTTGAATTGCATTCCAATGAAACACATTATTTTTTTCAAATGCTAAAAAACCGTTAAAAACTCAATTTTAAAATTACAAATAATTTCAAAATGTTGAATTTTAGGACGAATCGTACTTTTAAGAGTTAATTTGTAATATGTGAAAACTTAAGAAAAGCGTAAATTTGAAGTTAAAATTTTCTTCAGCTTTTCTTATTCCAATCTTAATTGAATGAATTTGTATCTAATAACAAATTATAATTTTTAGTTAAAAAACGTCAATTAAAGACACTGAAACTCATTACAAATTCGCTTTCTGCTCTTTGAAATTTGATTTCAATGGCAAAACATGTAGATTTTTTTAAATGCTGAAATCTGTTAAAAACTCAATTCTAAGAATTAACCATAGTAATTCAAATGTTTGAAACTTTAGGGAAAATCTTACTTTAAGGTTCTAAATTCGGTAATGTAAAATTTTAAGAAAAGCGAATTTTAGAGTTAAAATTTTTTAATTAAAACAGGTTTTACAATAAAGTGAAATATTTGTAAAATAACCT
>JABUQX010052114.1:0-10000 GCA_015478945.1 Trachelipus rathkii
TGTAGAGTTCAAAGACGAAAAATATCATATAGATCTTCCCTGGATTGAAGATAAACTTCCCTTGTGCCATCAAACTATAACATTGCTTTTGCAGTACTTAATAGAGTTAATGAAAATTTAGAAAGAAACATCACTGATAGTGATGATGATGTCTTTTCAGCAACAGTTAGCTGATGGTATTATTGAAGAGTTCTCAACCCGTATCTCCCTCGAGCAATAAATAATTCATTATTTGGTTCCGCTCATAGACCTGTTATCAAACTGATGAAACAAGTATCCAACAAAGGTCAGGCTGTGTTTAACTGTTCTCTAAAAACTAACTCCTAACATTTTTCTAAATGAGGCAACCTATACTGGACCAGATCTTATTTCTTCCTTATTAGGACATTTTTTCCGGTTCAATCAAATCAGTTTGTTATGCTAGCGGATATAAAACAAGCCTTACTTCAGATTAACGTTAAAATCTATCGAAGACCGCAATCGCTTTTGCTTTTTTTTGGAGAAGTAATGGTGGAGAAAATCCAAGGTTGTTTTTGGTTTTCCCACATGTTCGCCTTTCATCCTCAAATATATCATCAAGCATCATGGCTCAGTCTTATAAGGATGATGCATGTACTCCAGATTCAATTGAATAATTTTTTTTGTTGATAATTCTAACATTAGCGGCAATGATCCACAACATTTGAAGGACTTTATCATGAATGCAATCAAAGAATGGAATATGGTTGGTTTCCATGCTTAGAAGTTGCGGACTTCTTAATAAGTAATCCAATTAAGAGGCTGTTAATGGAGAAGAGGGTAGAAAGTTTCAACATCAGGAAATCAGAAGATAAGGTTCTTGGTATATTTTTTTAATCCTCTTACAGATTAGTTAAAACTACAAAATTTTCAATTAATGCTGGTGCAAATACCAAAAGATTGTTGTTATCAGCTTTGTCCAAGGGTTTTGATCCTTTTAAAAAAAATATCTTTTTACTACACTTTAAGAGGTCCGGTTATTTAAATGTACGAAATTATTGGCATTTGGTATAAATTGGGATGAAAAAAGTCCCTGCCGATGTTTTAGTTTCCCTGGTCTTCTCTATGTTCAGATTTAAATAAATTAACATAATATTGTTAGAATATAGCAAGATCTGTAAATTTCTCCCTCAACTCTTTTATTCGTAATTTTTGTGATGCTTCAACATCTTGTTATGGTTTGCAGTTTATAGTATAATTCAAGGTTCTAGTTTTAATATTTTTCAAAAGTTCAGAGGTGGCCCCTCAATCTAGGCTCTGCCTCTTTGGAGTTTGTTTGTTGTGTTCTATTTTTTAAGTGTATCAACAATATTATCAGAATTTCCTAAATATCAGTTCAACAGCATAAAAGGTGTTTGGGTAGATGCTAATAATTCTTGCATGGTCCTGGGAGGAAGGAGCAAAAAAATAAAATATTTTTGTAAAATAAAATGGTTCGAGTCGGAGCTGATAAAATGAAAAATCAAGTTTAAGCGAGTTACAAGTATCCATTTCTTATGGCTTTCCATCAATACTGCTAACCCAGCAGATCTATTTACCAGAGTGTTACAACCTCACTTTTGTTTAAAATTAACCCTTTATGGCTTAAAGGTCCTTCTTTGATTCTTCTAGATAATCTCAATGGCCTATTAGTAAACTTAAATGTTTGTCTGAGGCCAATAAGGAAAGACTTTACAATGTCACACATCTGTGGTTGTTACTCAGTCTTTGTTACTTTTAAAGATTACTTAAGTATGCATAGGCTTTATAAGGTAACTTCAAAAATATTCAAATTCATTAGCGGGAGTAAGGGGCTGGATGAAGATTGTGATCAGAAAGCCCAACTCTATTGGTTGAAGATAATTCAACAGCATTGTTTTTTCAAAGGAGATATTATTTCTCCAAATCTAAAAGGATGAAATTCCACTGCTGGTTAATCAACTTAATTTATTCATATTGATGATAACGGCTTCCTCCGATCCAGAAGGAGAATTGCCAAAACACTTTTATATAATGATGATGTGATAAACCCAATTCTTCTTGGCAAGGATCATCACTCACTAGATTAATCATAAGAGATTTTCATTCTAGATGTCAACACTTGGGTGTTTCAAACTAGTGATGCAGGTAACATCCGCATCCGCGGAGCATCCCGCACATTATTAAAGATCGGCATCCGCATCTGCGCTTTGCCCTGCGGTTGTTGAGCGGATGTTTATTGTCGGGTTTGAAAAAGAACTTTATAATAACAATACTTAAGATGAATCTGAAAATAAAATAAAATGTACATGAGTTGAAGGCAATTCAAAACGGCTTGATTTCCATATCTTACTGTTATCAAAGACATTCCAACTCGCTGGAATAGTACACTTCTTATGATGGAAAGAATGGTATTGCTCAAAGTACCTCTTGCTTTGTACGCCAGTTCGTATTCCAAAGTTAACATTCTTACTAATGTTTGGAAAATGACATCATATCACACTGCATATAGCTATTTTGAAACCATTTGAAGAAAACTACCAAAAAAATCAGCGCCTCTACAGTTCTGTCTCTTATGTAATACCATTAATCTCAAGTTCTCAACGCTAAGGAAGCATTTTGAACCATCTTCAAATGAAAACGATGAGGCTTTTAAAAAAAATGAAAAGAGTAATTCATTAGAGGTAGAAAACGCTTTGGTTCTGATGGAAATTAATGACATTCATACTATTTCAACCTTACTTAGATCCCGTTATAACCCAAGTTTTTTTTTTTTGTAACGATTATTGAACAAATTAAATCGTCACTTTGTGTTTTGCAGTTGAAAAACTTCAAATCCGAACAGTCCTATTAAATTCGGCACCCATTAAAGGAAAAAAAATGAAATATACAGAACCAACATCTTCTAAAAGTAAATAACAGATTCACTGGAAAAAGTTTTTTAAGTCAGTAGTGATGAGAAACACACGCGTTATCAAAGATGCAGTGCAAAACTGATTGAAAAAACTATCAACCCCCCAGAAAAACGACTAGGAATACAATCAAATGAACGAATCCTATTCAGTTGGTGGAGTGGTTAATTAAGCAAATGCAAATGTTTTACCCACGCTTAAGTAAACTTGCAAGGACATACCTGGCCTGTCCCCAACTAGTGTTTCAAGTGGAGAGTATTTAACAATGCTGGCTAATATATGATTGACAGAACGTTTAAGACTCTCAAATGTGAATGTATCCTCAGCACAACCTTCCATATTTTGAATTTCAATATAGTTGAAAAAGTATATACTCCATGTAAAAATCTCTTTTCATTAAGGTTGGAGGTTAGGGAAAGAGGGTTGATGGGGTCATTTGAGTTGGGTCCGTCCCGCACCTTGGTAACAATTATATTCATAGATTGTGATAAACTCGATATACTATTATTATATATATATAATATATATCATATATATATAATACTATAATATATATTTATATAATATATATATATATATATATATAATATATATATATATATATATATATTTATATATATATATATATATTTATATATATATATTATATATATTATATTATATAAACATCCGCATCCGCATCCGTAGATGCGACAGGTAACATCCGCTCCGCATCCGCAGGTTGCGAAAAAAATGACATCTGCAGCATCCACCTAGTTCAAACACTATCAGTTTCATCCAGATCTATGCTTCTGGATTACCGAGGCAGGCATAGGTGTAAGAATGTTTTTTGTCAGACTGTATAGTTTGCAAAAATTTAACAGTATACTTTTAATATCCAAAAAATGACTAATCTTCCCTCATCCATAGAGTTACATTTTGTTCGCTTTTGAGCATACTGGTCGTGGACTTTTACAGGACATCTCTTTGTAAAGATTAATGAATTAGGAATAAAAAAAAATGTATCTGTTAATTTACACCCGCCTTATCATCAAGAGCTATTCATGTTGATGCCTTTCCAGATATGTCCACTGATCCTTTTTACTTTCATTCCAACGTTTCACACAAATATATATGGCATACCTTCTAGTTTGACTCAGATAATGCCAGGAATTTCAACTAGGTGGAAATATACTGTTTGAATCTTTGTCTTCAAATATGTTATCTGAACATAATGCGTATCAATTAACATCAAACATCACAAGAATTCCAATCTATTCCAGTTGGGTGGGATCAGTTTGGGAGAGAATGCTACGAACATTAAGGGATGTCTCCATAAAACTATAGGTAAAGCAACCTTAACCTAACTTTCAAACTGTACAAGTATTTCAAATAAATCACCAATGTTAATTCAAGACAAATAATGTATTTTGGAAGTTAATTGCTCAAATTCCTTTTTGAAGCCTTATGGCAATTCAAACATCATACTTCATGAAATCTTCCACCCCATTTGAAGAACTTCCCTCCCTTCCACACAAACTTAGCCTAACTCTAACTGCTCAGGAAGAGTTTTGGAGACTTTCAGGAATTATGGTATGAGTTCTTACCTATTAAATTTGCGCCAGACAAGTAGAAATCTCTATCATTCAGAGTGGACCAACAGAATAAAGGTTGGAGATATAGTTCTGATTCACACACCTAACAACCCTAGACCCTTCTGGCTTTTGGGCAGAGTTTCTGGAAGTCAAAATTGTTGGTGAATGACAGTAGAATCAAGGAATCGTGTTGTAAAAAAACGGGGATTGGACAAACCTGTCATTATTCTATTGTCATCTCTACTCATTGGAGTTATCTATTACCCACTCTGTTTACAGTGGAGAAACTGATGCTGAAGGAAGCAGTGATCTCTCCAATTCCAGATGGTCAAAACATGAAATACAGATACAAGTTGATACTCAAATTCAAATTCGTTATTCAAAGAATAGTGTTACTGCTATTGTAGATGTACAACCCTCAACTTCAGGTATAAATTCACTCAACTTGACTCTCAACAGAATCAAATTTCTCAGCTCAATTCAGTCAAAGAAAGACCTCTTAGTCAGGCTGTGGTCAAGTGTCAAGAATTCCTTTACAGGAATTTATCTTATTTGTTAAAAAATTAATCTTTTAAATAAACAGATTTTCATTGCAACTCTTCAGTGGGAAGATATAAAACTATTAGGCCTATATACCTCCACATATAACTCTTCTATTTTGTATTATTTTAGTAGTTTTATTTTAGGGTTTTGCCCTTCTATATACTTCTCATATATATCTCTTCTTATTTTAGTTTTATTTAGGATATAATAACATATTAGCTATATAATTTCTATAGGTACGGCGCAGTCAATCTTATAAGTTTATTGTTTTTTAGCGGAATTTAAATTTTCGTCTCCATGGTATTATTCCATTTTCAACTAAATTTTTTTCAATAACTTCAAAAGGTTTCACTTCAAATTCAATAGCGGTCTTATTAATAGTCTTTTGTGATAATTTTAAATTTTTAATAATCAAAAAGTAAAGTGTTAGTAGGTAAATTGTAATTTTTCTCTGTTTCATTAAAACTACCTTTATTTCTTTACCTCAATTTAATTTTCTATCATATTTTATATCTTATTAAAAAATTGTTAGTTATATTTTATTAAAGCCATAATGGCTTGAGTCTATTCTTAAAAGCTTACTAGAGACTTCCTCAAGGATCAAAAAAGTCTTTGAATAACCAAAAAACTCAAGGTAAGACTTATGTAGTTACACAATTGTACTTATATATTAATTTTTAGTTCTAATAATATCAGTTGATTTTTTCATTTGATTTTTTTCGTGCCATCCCTGGTTTGTACTTAAATAAACTAGGTAGGTAAATTGATTAGTTGCAGTAAAAGGATAGAGAAAGACTGATAAAGCAATGAAAAAGGGAGTCTACCTTACCCTGAACAATGACTTAAATTTGTACACTTGAACAGGTTGAACTCAATTTTTAAAGTGAGGAATGAAGAAATTTTACTTGTGACTTTTGAACGATTAAAGACAAAAATATTGAAGTAAAAAATCCACAAAAACATTGTTGAAAATCTGTGGAAAAACATAAGTATAAAAGATAAAAAAAAAAACAATTGAAAAATTGAGTCTATAGGGTCTTACCTTTGTTTTTGATTTTTTCATAGATTGATGCTCTTTGATAAGTTCTCATAAGTAACTCTCCCCGTAGTTCGTAGCACTTACTTAAACTTAGTAGGTAAATTGATTAGTAGAAGGTAAATATAATAGAGAGAGATTGAAATAGTAAGAAATTGAAAATTATATTTAACCTTCGTATTATTATTATTATTAACATTTTTGATTATGAATTGATTTTTGAACACGTGTACACGGGGAATGCACTAGTGAATTTTGGGCAATTATATCCAGTAGTGGCAAATCCACTAAAACGTTGTTTTACAACCTACGTATCTAAATGCTAAAATTAAGCAGAATAGAAGAGATAAATGTGGAAGTATATAATAGTTTTTATTAAAGAGTTTTTATAGATCATTTGAGTCACAAGTCCTGACTCGAGATTTATTCCCTTCCTATATGACTAATTTAAATTAATAAATTCACTAAAGATTATTTTATTATAAATTCATTTGAATAATTTAAATTATATTAAAATATAATTTCTTTTATTTTCTATTTAACTTTAATTAAGACAACATCCGAAATTGTTAATTTTACATGGGTGGCTTGCTATTTTTCAGATATGTCCTGGTTATTTTTCACTTCTGATATAAAGCCTATGTGACCTTGCGTTTAACCCCCAAAATGGCCTTAGGCTAGAGTTCAAGTCTACTAATCGTAAACAATAATAGGCTACGTTTAATTTGAATTGATTGATAAACAGTAGTTCTAGATGACATGCACATTGAAATCAAATAAATGCTCCAAATTCTAACAAAATTTATAAATTTCAGTTGTCAATGCTGAAATTTTATACGTTATTTTAACTAATTTTTTACTTTTTTGGAAAAGTTCAAAATTTAGGCCTACTTGTATTCTCCTAAGAAACTAAGGGTAGCATAACCATTAAAATTGGTTCTGTTCTAAATTAAGTAGGATATGGTGACTTTTTTTTTGTATGTTAGCATAGTTGACAACTTTTTGTTTTAAATTTAACTTAATAAATTACTTGTTGAATGTATAATTATGGAATTTGGTCAATTTGCATGATAAACATTTAAATCTATGAAGCCATTCAAAGCAAGTTGGGTAGTTTTGATTGGCTTATGTGGCTTACTGTCTTTTAAATTTTATATATTGGAGCATAATGGAATGGCACAGTGTGAACCACATTATGTGGATATATTGTGCATACAAGTTGGCACCTATCTTAGGTAAATATATAGCAGAACTGCTATATCTCAGATTTTTTCACCCCTGATTTTTATAAAAATCACTGGATGTACTCTAAAAAAATAATAATGAAGAATAATTGAAATGAAAATCGTCGCTCTCTTTAGGAAAAAAAGTTGCAGCCTCTCAAAGTTGTTAAAACTCCATAGACCTTTTATTTTTGATCCATCAAGGTTAGGTCTCATTTCAAGCCCTCTAGTTCAGGTTATAAGTTATATATATTACAGGCTCATGTCGGTTATCAGCTTCCAGCTAAGCTTAGGTCAATTTTTTTTTAAAACCTATATTATTGAACAAAATGTACAATACACGCATATGCCAGAAGCGTGTTTTTTTTTTTTAAACAATACAAAGTGAAATAAATTATAAATATTAAAATGTTAAGTAAGGTTACTGGCTTCTAACTGTCTTTTAAGTTTTATATATTGGAGTATGATGGAATGGCATAGTATGAACCACATAAGATGTGGGTATATTGTGCATACAATTTGACAACTTTTTGTTAGTTTATATAGATTTAAACTTTTAAAAAAAATGATTTTAAAGGTGTGAAGCTGTTTTATTACTGTAGTTAAAATTTGATTACTATCATATTTTTAGCATATTTCAATTCAATGAAATCTGTTCAAATCCATGCAATTGATATAGAGATGGAGGCAGATAAACAGCACAATCCATATTACTTTAAGTATACACATATTAAATCTATGTATACTTAACAAATCTTATCATTACCTGAACTAGAAATGTAGATCTGTCTGTTAGGTCTAGGTTTACATCGTTGATTCAAATGTGTTTGGTCTCGGTTTAGGTCCTTACTAGTTCAGGTTATGATAAGGTTTGTTAAGTTTATGGAGATTTACTCTGTGTATACTTAATAAATATCATTACCTGTAACTGGCAGGGTTTCTAAACTGAGACCTAACTATATGAATTAAATGATGTCATAAATAAATGTTATAGACGTTTTTACAGAGTTTTATCTTACATTTACTCCATTTTAAATGCATTTTAAATATGAAATATGCATTAACATTTCTGATTTAGGCCCTATTATTTATAATAAACTTAAAACACCAATTTCTAATCATAAATCAAATATACCTAAAGTGGTCCAAGTCACCCCGCCCGACGCTACCTAAAAAAATTATGGTAATAGTAAGGCAGAAGGTCTTCAATGACAATTTTTATAAAATCTATAAATTTTAAGAAAAATATTAATGAAGTATAAAAACAAAACAAATGGGTGATATCTTTAGGAAAAAAAGTTATAGCCTTTTAAAGTTTAGAAAAATCCCAGTCTTTTTTTATATGCGAACTGACTTGAATGCCATTATCTCGCATTTTGCAAAGTAGGCTACTATATAAAGCATGAGGGAATGGAAGCATATAGCCAATAGATATTTTACGAAGCCATAGTTTAAAAATGCATCTTGAAAAATATATATTTTTTTTATTTAAAATATATAGGCCTATATATATATGTAAAAATATTGTTTTGCAAATTTTTTTTATATTTTTGTTTATATAGCTATACATTTCTATATAATTAAATCGATGATAATTGTTAAAAAAGATCAATTATAAAAAAATAATTTATACCGTATTCATATATTAATAATCTGAAATATATTTTGACAGTGTTTCTTCATCCCTACACAAATGAAAAAAAAGCTAAAAAGTTCTCTTTTTTTTGTAGCATTATTTTTTGTTTTTTTGAAATTATAAATTAAAATGTACGAAAATGGATAGAAAAAGATCAAATACTTTTTTGATACCATTTTTGTAAATTAAATGTTTATATTTTTAATACAGTACTTACATAATTCGCTCTCACTGGAGCTATATAATTACCATAAATTTTTGAGAATGTAAAAATTCTGGCCAGGGCTGAAACTGGAATAAAATCTGATGGAGGGCATTTCAAAATAATAAATCTGCCATTTTTGGAGAGAGGGGAAAAAGAATTTTTTGAAGAAGGGTGAAATGCTTGCCATTACAGATTTTCATAGAAGAATTAATCAGCATCATTATTCAGAATGCTGCACAAGAATTTCATGTGAACAATTTCCCCAAGCAACTTTGCATCCATTTGTCTACTAGTGCAAGGATGGTGGGGAACTTTTAAGTTTATAAATGTGCTACTAGTATCAGACTGTATAAAGCATAAAATACTAGTTAACATATTTAAAAAGCTAATTAATTTCCTGAAAAAATCACTTAAATTTCAAGATTAAGGAAATATATATTTTTAAGACAGAGTTGATTCCCAACATATATTTTAAATGTTTGACTAATTTGTGCTGCCACACTATTGACTTTGGATTGAAAACAGAATAGCACTCCTTTGCAACTTCACATGGAAAAAGACCATATGATAATTTAAGAGGAACTACAAAAGATGTGCAGCTCTAGTAAGTTTACAGTGATCAAACAGTGGCAAAATTATAATTCAAAAGCAATTCATAGGGGGAATTAAAATATTCCTGGAATTAAACATTTTATAAGCATCAACAGAGGAAAGGGTAAAAAAAGAGAAGGCTTTCAAAGGATAGAAAGGTTTGTTAATGACAGCTCTATTCCAGGAATAAAAGTTACACTGCTTTGTTCTTTTGTCACTTCCAGTTATAGAAGTCAAAATAATCTCCAGTTTTTACTAAGTCACTATGTGTGTACCCGGAACAAGATTTTCCCAGTTCCCAGCC
>JABUQX010052114.1:15000-19546 GCA_015478945.1 Trachelipus rathkii
TTAAACGTAAAAGACGAATTTAAAAACAGATGGTCCGAGTCACCCCTCAAATGGTGGTCCGCTTCACCCCTCCACGGTCAGGCTGACTCGGCGTTATTCAAACTTTAAAAAAACTTTTATTATTAGAATTACATTATTATTTTTTTGTGTGCTTATGCCCGACTATAGGGCCGTGATTTACAAAAAAAAAATTTCCAAAAAGTGTATTAGGGGAGAGTCGGGAGACGAAGTTATACCTAAAGTGGTCCGCGTCACCCCGCCTGACGCTATATATATATATATATATATATATATATATATATATATATATATTATATATATATTAAATATATATTACATATTTGACTTAGGTTTATGCAAGTCGACCATTCTGAAATCTTCAGGACACCCTCTAAATATGTTTATTTTCTTAAAAAAACATTCTGTGCAAAATTTCACCTCAATTGAATAAATTTTAGAGGCTGCTACCGCCATTAGAACATTTAAAGGAATCGTTAGAATGTAGATCGTTTACAAATTGTACACATAAACCTAATATAGTATTTATAAATTGTTTTTCAAAAGCTAAAACATTCAAAGCAATAGCAAAAACAACCAAAAAGTTACAGATTACTATATACATTTCGTGGAAATTGGCAATTTCTCACAAATTAATATCTACTTAATAAAGAAAATAGCAATCCTTAACAGCTTATGAGTTACGTCTTCGATTTGTGACGCAGTATCGTAGACATTAGTAACCTTCGTCGCTGTGACTCTGTGTAGTAAGTGCATCTGTTTTAAATATGGAAGGCGTAACCGTCGTACAACGCGATATTTTGACTTATTTCATATACTATAGAATATCTGAAAGAGACTCAGCTCCCATCAAACGGGAAACAATGGCATTGTTTTTGAACTAACAAATTGAACAAAAAACATCAGGTGAAAATAGCGCTCTGTCTACTACCGTAGACGTAATGAGCAGTGTGGGAAAAGCAGGCATCCCAACAATGTTTGAAATGCCATGTCGTCAAAAAAAATAAGAAAACTTTACAATGAATGGGGAAAATTAAAAAAGAACAGAATAATAAGAAGAAACAGTCATGTGGTCCGGTTCAGAAACAAGAGAGAGATGGAAAAAAGACTTAGATAATCTGTTTGATATTGCGCAAGCAAATGCTCTTGACATGATACACAGATAGATGAAGATCGTGCGTTTTTGATGCTCCAAAGGGAAAAAAACAAGGCAAAATGGTTGGAGTGGATAAAACGTTATTACGGAAAGAAAATATTGCCAGAGAGAGGGAGTCATTGCTTGTTACAAAGAGAAAGAGGGAAGCAGCCATGTTTGATGTAGCTGCGTTGTCAAGTTCAAGCACATCAGGGTCGAATAACAATAGTTCATCATCAGATGAAGAATATGTGTTAGAACCTCATCAGCCATCAACGTCGAGAGGAACGAAATCAAAGCCAAAACGAGTGAAACTTATGGTCCCATCCATGCTTGCAGCTCTTGATGCTACCAAAATAAGTGATAGATCTGCTTCACAAATCTTGATCCCAGCAGTAGAAGCTCTTGGTCACAACTGTGAAAAATACAGAATCAGCTATTCATCAGTAAGACGAGCAAGACAACAAAACAGGAAGAAAATGGCAGAAAACTTGCTGAAGGATTTCAAAACAAATTGTCCTCTGCAAATACATTGGAATGGCAAATTAATGGAAGATAATACCGGTCATGAAAATATCGAACGACTGCCCGTCCTAATTTCTGAACTAGGTGTCGATAAGCTTTTTGGCGTTCGAAGCTTACCCGTGGAACAGGTAAAAATATTGCAAGATGTTGTATATCATTAGTATTCGGCAATGGGAATATATCTAAGGCAAGTCAAAGTCAATGTCCTTTGACACACTCCAGCCAAACACAGGTAATCAGGAGTTAGGTGCCTGTATGTTTAACTAGAGCAAAGAATGGAGTAAAGAATGCTGTGGCAAGCTTGTCGCCATCACATTTTAGAATTAACATGGAAGCAGCTGTTTCTGTCTCTGCCTGCTTCCTCTGGACCTGACATTACTCTTTTAAAGAGATTTAATTCGGCGTGGGTGAAAATTGATACGACAAGTACAAACAGCCACAGAGAACCCTGTCATCAAAGAGAAATAACAGAATCTGGTGATATCGTTACATTTGTTGAAGCGCAGCTTCAGAAACCCCACCCTCGTAATGAATACAAGGAATTTCTCGAGCTGACATTGATTTTTCTTGGTAACACTCCGACATCAGGAATCAGATTTAAAGTCCCGGGAGCATATCATAGGGCACGTTGAATGTCTAAGGCAATTTACTGTTTTAAAATATGGATTTTTAAGAACCAGTTTAAGCTGACTCCAAGAGAAGAAAGAGGACTGCGTGATATTTCCTGTTTTTTAACAACAATATATATTAGATCGTAGTTCACGGCATCCATAGCCATCAGTGCTCCACGTTCGGATTTGGATCTTCTACAAAGGCTGCAAAAGTACAAGGAAAAAGATGATACCATTGCAAGTGCTGCCCTTAATAAAGTTTTGAGGCATTTGTGGTATTTGTGGTACTTCTCTGAGGAACTTGTTGCTCTTGCATTTTTTTGATTCAGAGGTTTTGCCTTGAGACAAAAACAAAAATGAGGCATGCTCTAAACTAAAGAAACAAGGGAATTCCCAGAAAAAAGAGCAACAATAAATCCTGAATCAGTATCCAAAAAACAATTGCAGGATTTTTACAGCCAACACAAAACGATTCTTTGACATACTATCATTTCCTCACACATTTCTAGAAAAAGATGCTGCAGAGTGGAATGATGACGAAAGCTATATGAAAGCAAGAGAAATCGTAAGAGAGCTAAAGGTTGTAAAATGAAACTGCAGAGAGGGGTGTGCGGCTAAACAAGAATACAACAAACTGATAAGAAATGATGAAGAGCAGAAACAGTACCTTCTACAAGTTATACATCATTACAGGAAATCTATTGCCGACAAAAACAAGAAAACAATACTCTTACATCATAGGGAACAATAATATATAATAAACAGATGAAACTGTATATGGTTATTATATGCCTCATGGGGAAACTTCCACTTTAAAAAAAAGTTAACGCACTATACGCTGTACCTCAATGGGTAGTGTGAAAATCAGCGAACAATATATTTCGAACCTTGGTAGCAACCTCTAAGGTTTATTCAATCACCCTAAAATTTTGCACCCAATGTTGTTTTTACAATATAAACAAAATGGGCGGGTGTCTTGTTAAAAACTAAAAAAAAAAAATTTATCCCTACATTTTGCATCAGTCTAATATATATATATATAAATATATATTCAATAAATTTTCTGCGTGATTATTGTAAGTTATTCTGCTTGATTAATTATTGAACTACTTTCAATACATTTTTTAAAAATATTGATTATAGATACATCAATTGTTACTTGACTATTGGGCATCCCATCTACAAGTTTGCAGACTATTATAAGTGCACATAAGAAAATTTTAATTAGGCTTGCTGTATATATTTCTGTATTTGTATTAGACTTGCTGTGTATATTTCTGTATTACAAAATTCCGAAGGTTGTAGATAATAATTATCTTCTTTTTCCTAATACTTTTTCTGTTGGTTATTTTGCTTTTTCTCATATTTTAATGAAAATAAGGTAATATTGTAGTCCAGTTCCTGCCTTTGAGTTAGTTACTGTACTAAAACTAAAAATCATTTGATTAACAAAAATGGTATCAAAATTTTTTTAAATGTTTTAATGGTTCATTAATGTAAAATTTAAATGTATATTTTCAATAAAAAACAGTTACTAATGTGAAATAAAATTGAAAAATGTGATTCATTCACTGACTTAATTCAATCCAATGTTACAAATTAGTTTTATACTTTATTGCATACTATATAAATTTATAAAATAGTGGAAATTAAAAATATATTCTAGTAAATTTATAACCAAAGAGGAAAGAATTTTTACTTTTTTTGTTTACTGAAAAGTTTATTTAGTAATTTTAATAATGGAATCTAGTTATTATCTTCTAGTCAATAAAATTTAAAGATTTTTAAATTTATTTTTTTCATTCTCATTTATTTCAAATATTTAAAAAGATATATCAGTGAAAATCTTGAATAAAATACAACTAGGCTAACTAATAATGAAACATAATACAGTTGTTATTATTGCATATTAGTAATTTTTAAAAATCTCAAATTTTTAAAAAAAAAGTTAAATTTAAAAAAAAAAAAAAACCACTTGCATGTTTTTTTTTTGTTTTATGGGGGTGTTTTTTTTTTTAAATGCCAACCCTGATGATAGGGTGATACTGTTGTGTATGTTACTATGTTTTAATGACAGTAGGTATTGAGATTAGTGTAATTAGATTTGTTGTAAATTGTAATTAATTATTGCAGAAAATCTCTTAATGATGGCAATTTTTTGTGTCCATATCTGATATGTAGGTATATATCAGCTCGCCTAATCTACTGAGCTACTGGGACTTTATATATATATATATATTATATATATATATTATAT
>JABUQX010052115.1:17500-32500 GCA_015478945.1 Trachelipus rathkii
ATTTTAAAAAATATAACCAACAATATTTTATGAAACATAGTTAAATTTATTTCTTATTAACCAACAAGCAAAATAGATCAGTTCCTCTTTCTAATTCGATTTTAGATAAATATATATATATTATATATATATATTTTATATTATATTATTATATATATATATAATATTAGTTATATATTGATATTATATATATTTATATACTTATAAAATTCAGAAAAGGGCAGGAGAGTTTATTCGAAAAGTATGACCAACAGAAAAACATTACATATTTTGGAACAGTGTATAAGCTCATTACCTGTGTGTCATATCATATATAATTTATAAAATATATATAGTGCCATATTTTTATTCTATATATAGGTGTTCCAGATTCCAGTAAATGTCTATTATATAATATAATTGAGAATAAACTAATTATGCTAAGTAAAACAAATGCGCTTGACTCACCCTGATTATCCTTTCTTTCTTTAAGATGTTGTGTAAAGAAAGTGCTTGTGACAGTTGACTCAAAAATAATAATATACTCTCTTCACTAGGTAACCAAAGGATACCTATGTTTATAAATATCTGCTGGGTGTACAACACTAAGCCACACCTAAGGATCTCACCCTACTACCCCGATCACTAGCCAGACCTACCTACAGTGCGCACCCAGACCTATAGCTACCAAGGGGGATTCACGGGTAAATATCCAGAGGGAGGGGCTACATTTACATTTAAGGAAGGAAACATATACAGGATTGTTACCTGTAGAAGAGAAAAAAATATATGTAATACAAAACCACAAAACCAAACAAAAAACAATATGATAACAAAAAAACTTGCGTGCAAGACAAGAACAAAGCCTCCAAAGAAAACGAAAACAGGCCAGGATCTTCTTAAGCATAAGTCAAGCAACATGCAACCTAGAAAAAAACAAACAAAAACAATCAATTATTATTATTATTATTATTATTATTATTATTATTATTATTATTATTATTATTATTATTATTATTATTATTATTATTATAACATGCTTAGAATAATGAATAGGGATGGTGCTTTTGTAACTGATGAAATGGATGTGAGGGGAGTGTGGAAAGAACACTTTGAGGAATAAGAAATAGACAGTAATGAAGAGTGATAGTGAATGTGTGTGGGTTTGATGGTGCAAGAAGGAATAGGTATTTTGGAGATGAGGTCATTAGCAAGGAGGAGGTAATGGGTAGAGTGAGAAAAAAGAAAAGGAGAAGAAAAATAAAGGTAAATCTGCAGGTATAGATGAAATTACTAGTGAAATGATCAAGAGCGGAGGCGAGATGGTGATTGATTGGATTTGGAAGTTGTGTAATAAAGCGTTTATGGAGGGTATAGTTCCGAGAGATTGGAGGAGAGCAGTAATAGTACCCTTTATATAAGGGTAAGGAGAACTGTAGGAATTATAGGGGAATTAGTTTATTTAGTGTTGTAGGGAAGATATATGCTGGTATTTTAATCGAAAGAGTGCGTCGAGTGACTGAAGGACTGATATTAGGAGTGGTAGAGGATGTGTGGATCAAATCTTTACATTAAAACAAATCATTGACGGAAAGAAAAAAATGAGGGAGAGAAGCAATAAATTTGTATGTAGGTTTTATGGATTTGCAACAGGAGTATGATATGATTAATAGGGAAGCTCTATGGCAGGTGTTAGTAGAAATCAAAAGTATGTATGACGATAGTGAAGCGTGTGTAAATAAATGGTGTCAAAAGTGATTGGTCTAATATTAATAGCGGAGTGAGGCAGGGATGTGTTATGTCCCCTTGGTTATTCAATTTGTATATGGATGGAGTTATGAAAGAATTTAGAGATGGGGGGCAGAGAATGGTGTTAGAATGATGGAGAATGGAGGTGAGTGGGGGGGTGCCAACCTATTATATGCGGATGATTTGGTTTTGTGTTGTGAATCTGAAGAGAGTTTGAGAGGATTGGTAGAGAGATTTGGCAGGGTATGTAAAAGGAGGGGTTTGAAAGTAAACGTAGATAAGAGTAAGGTTATAGTTGTGGGTGAGGACAGTCCTCGGTGTGAAGTTATGTTAAGATGGTGAGAAGCTGGAACAAGGTCTTGAATTTAAATATTTAGGATATTATGATTGGATAAAAAGGGAACGGATGATGCAGAGTGTTAGTAGGAAAGATGTGAATGGCGGAAGGTGGGCTGGTGCAATTAAATCGTTGGTGGATGTAAAGCGGACTAAGTCTTGAGTGCGCTAGGGTCTTACATGAGGGTATATTGTTACCTGTGTTAATCTATAGTAGTGGAGACTATGGTCTGGAATAAGAGGTATAGATTAAAGTTCAATGTGGTTCAGATGGACAATCTTAGGGCGCGTCGTGTTAGGTGTGAAAGAATTGATAAAATGAGGAATGAACTATTAGAGAGTTGTGTGTGGTGTGAAGGAAGGGGTAAGTGAGAGAATAAATGAAAGTACGTTGAGATTGGTTTGGTCATGGTGGAAAGGATGAATGACAGTTGGTTGGGTTAAAGCTGAGTAATAGTGGTGAGTGTGTTTGGAATCGACCGGCTGGGACACCGAAAGAAAAAGTGGGATTGAATCAGTAAACCAATGTCTGAAGGGGAGAAATGGAGCTTGGCAGAGGCTAGAAATAAAGGTGCATAATAGGAGTGAATGGCGGGGTTTTGTGAGGGGGTATGTTGTGGCCCACCTGGGCCAGGGGATGAACCCTACACTTGACGATATGCCATAGTGAGGTCCCCGTCCGGTCCCGTTGAAAGCTCTAGGGTGGATTTTCTGACTGTGAAGAGTTTTCACTAATAGGGTATTGAAAGGGCAGTAAGGCTGGGCTTTCTTTTCGACTTGTGTCATATTCTTCTACTACTTTTCTTTTCCGATGCTTGTCACGCACCTTACCCCCAGTCTTGGGGAAAAGAGGAAGATGAAGATAAGAGATTATTATTATTATTATTATTATTATTATTATTATTATTATTATTATTATTATTATTATTATTGTTATTATTATTATTATTATTATTATTATTATTATTATATTATTATTATTATTATTATTATTATTTTATTTATTATTATTATTATTATTATTATTATTATTATTATTATTATTATTATTTAATCCTAAACCTCATTTTTATTATATTTTAGGAAGAAGAAAATTATATAAAGTCATTACTTGAACTTCTTCATTATAATGATGAAAGAGAAGAAGGTGAAATTCGATAATTATTTCAGTGTGATAACTTTGTACTTTAAAATATACTCCCATTTGTTACAAATATTTTTTTTTTTAACACAAATAGAAATTATTTCCATTGTTAACTATTTCAAATGACTATATAATAATTTTACTAATTATCGTACAAATTAGTTATGTAATTAATTATAAATAATTTTGTTATATAATTTTTTTTACTCATTGAAGTATTGGAACCCATTTTTATCTCTTTATCTTGAAATTTGATAACCAATATCATTTTTAAATTCTTCAATTGTTTTCATTGTTTTTTCATTTTTAATTTTGTATACAATAAGTTTCATACCTTGTTTAAATATGCTTCTCATCTATATACTAATGTAAAATAATGTACAGAAATTGTTGATACACTTTAATGTAAGGAAAAAATATTTTTTTGAAACATTTTTATTTTATTTTTTTATCCTTTCACTATAAGTTCTCACTTATGATACCAGGGCTACAGAGATGGGAAATTTTTAGGGAGAAATTTTGGGGAGAGAAGTTCCCACTTTTGATATAGGAAATTTTTTTCCAGCCCCAACTCTGGCTCTTATCATTTTAAAATTACTCTTTATTTTGACATTGCAAATAAACAAAATAGTAAAAAATTTTAATAAAAGGGAATGATCTGTAGTTTCCTTGCCCGGAATGGTACAGTACTATTGTTGAAACTTTATAAATGAGAATAGTACAAGATAAAACTAGTCAGCTGTGTGTTATATTAAGTTCTTTCAAAGCTTATTAACTGTAAGCTTAGTGAAGGACACTGGTTTTTTTTTTTTTTTGTGTAATCACATTTTACATGTTGAAGAATTTTATAATGCTAGGAGAATAATAATAATTACATTTATTTCATTTTGTGTTAAATTAATTTTTACTTAAATTTCAAATTTCAGATAGTTTAAATTTAAATATTAGTGAATGTACAACTACATTTAGCAAAAGGGGTCTACATTAATAATGCCTATCCCAAAATTAGATAATCCTGCAGTTAAATTAGACATTGAAGATTTAATCAATATTAAAGAAGAAGGTAAGCTCTAAAAAAAAACTATTGTTATTGTTGTTATTATTATTTGGTTATAATGAAAGAAAATAAATGCGCATAGATGTGATAGATGAATCTAAAGGATAAAAAAATATAAGAAATGTGGACAAAAAACATTATAATTATGCGCCTTATATATTTTTAAAAAAAATAAATTCTTTTCTTATTTTCTTCCTAATTCTACTATTTTCACAAAGTTTAATGTAATAGGCTAGAGAATTGAAAAAGAAAATTGTTTATTTTAAGTCGCCTTCTATAAGTAGCTTCAGTTTTCAACTTTTCTCCCCATAGTAGGCTTAATGATGTATGCTTACAAATAAAGGGAAGTTTGATGTTTATTTAACTAATTGATTCTTCAGGGTTTCGGAGTGGGAACCAGAGCAGAGAGTTTTTGGGTGGGATCGGAGCATAAAATTTTTTTTTTTGGGGGGGAGGGGGGTGAAGCTGGAGCCAAAAAAAAAATATATATGTTATAAAATAAAGGGTTCAGAGCCTGTGAGTCTGATAAATTTTAATGATAGGAACAGAGTAACAGCCGGGCAGTTTTAAAATGGTTTAGCCGTATCCTGAAACGGAGACTGCACCGGCTTAACACCCCAGCTTTGCTTTGCCTGAAGAAATCTCTAGTTAGTCTAGTATATGCCAAAATATTTTTTAAAAATGTAAATTGACAGCAGTAAAAAAGTAACAATTAATAATTTGGTGGTAATTTCTTAACTTAAGAGTAAAGAAGGAAGTCAAAACAAGATTTGTAAAGTAAATGAACACCTGAGCATGTAAAAAATACCGAACTTTAAATAGTTTATTACGTAAGAAAATGGAAAGCTTTGAAACTAAGGAGGAAGAGGAAAATATATATTTATACAACTGTATCTGGAAGAAATATGGAAATAAAGGTTTTTAAAACGTCAAGAATAGTAATGAGGTTACTTTTTTATAAACTTGTTGAACAAACTCTCATTACATTCCTTCAGACACTCCTTTACTGACTCAATCTACTTTTTCTTTGGTCTTCCAAACGGTCGATTCCCAACACATTCACCTCTACACATCTGCTTAGCCAACCGATTATCATCCATTCTTTCCATATTACAAAACCATCGTAATACTCATTTATTCTCATCCCTGCCTTTCTTCATATACACAACTCCCTAACACATTCATTCATCATTTTACCAATTCTTCTCACACCTAACACACTCCTAAGATTATCCATTTGAACAGATTTCACCTTAGATCTATATCTCTTATTCCACACTATAGTTTCACAGCTATACATTAGCACGGTAACAACATACCCTCATGCAGAACAATAGCGCACTCAAGCTTTAGTTCCTTTGCATTCACCAAGGATTTAATTGCGCCAGCTACCTTCCTGCCATTCACAACTTTCCTACTACTTTCTGCATCATCTGTTCCCTTTTCATCCAATATATAACCTAATTATTTAAACTCGGATATACTTGTTCTAGATTTTCACCATCCAATATGATTTCACACTGGGGACTTATCACCCATCACCATCCCCTTACTCCTTTTATTTACATTTACTTTTAAACCCCTCCTTTCACACATCCTGTCAAACTCTCTACCAATCCTCTCAAACTTTATTCAGATTCGCCACACAAAACCAAATCATCTGCGTTCAATAAGCAGGGCACCCTCTACTCTCTTCCATTCTCCATCGGTCAAACCCCCTCCTCTGCCTCTTCTACCTTTAATTCCTTCTTCACCCCATCCATGTATAAATTAAATAGGTATGGAGACATTACACACACTGCCTCACTCCATCATTAATTAACCATTCACTCTCCACTCTTTATTCTTACACACGTTTCACTATCGACATACATACTTTTGAGCCTACCACCAACACCAAATATCACTAATACCTACCACAGAGCTTCCCTATTAATTCTGTCATACACCTGTTACAAATCCACAAAACCCAATTACAATTTACTCTTCTCATATTTTCTTATTTATTTGTTTCAATGTAAAAATTTGATCTTCACATCTAGCACTTCTAAATGCACCTTGTTCTTCAACTACCAACCCCTCTGTCACTCGACGCACTTTCAACCAAAATACCAGCATATATGTTCCCTACCATCCCCAATAAACTAATTCCCGTATAGTTTCCCTTATCTCCTTTACCCTTATGTAACAGAAAATCTTCCAATCCTTCGAAACTACACCCTCGACAAACGCTTTGGTACATAACTTCCATATCTAGTCAATCAAAAACTCGCCTTCATACTTGACCATTTAACTAGTAATTTCCACTGTATCTGATGATGTACCATTCTCCAACTTGCTCACTCCATCTGTTACCTCCTCCTCCCTATTAATTACATCCCCAAAATAACTACTACTTAATTTTTACACCATCGAATCCACACACATTCACTATCACCTCTTCATTACTGCCAATGTTATGTAGATTTTCGAAGTGTTACCTCAAAACTCTCCGCACGCCCATTTTATCAGTCGCGAAAGCACCATCCCTAATCATTATTCTTTGAATATTCCCCCTACTCCCTTTCTTAACCTTTCGTTCTTCCTTCCAGAACAGCTTCCTATTCCCTTGTTTCCAGTCATCCTCCTTCCAAGCTGTTTATTTTCCTCATTTTTTCCTTTGACGTATGCAACTTTTTGTCTTCCTCTTTTCCTCATTTACATACACCTTTCTTTCGAAACCTCAATCATTGGTTTTTAGCACATTTTACGACGATTCTTTTTTTTTTTTTAACCCTTTGCAACACCTCGTCATTGCACCACCCTTTATTGACATTCTTACTTCCTACTTTATCATACCCATATACTTATCATGTACTACTAACAAGCGCTTCTTTCATTTGCTTCCAGATTTTTTCAGTTTCATCTTGTTCATATTCAACTGATATTTATTTCCAAGTGCTATCACACATTTTTTATTATAACCCTGTTTACTTAACTTCTCATTCTTAATTTTCCCCACTTCCTTCCGTTTATCATTTCTCTCCATTCATGCCCGCACTAACTTAATTTTACATAAAACAACATAATGAACTGATATTCCCATCCCCAAACCTCTCACTGATTTAACATCCATCACATACTTCAACATCTTCACCAACACAAAATCAATCATGCTCTCTACTTCAATAACATCTCTACCTACACCAACTCTCGTATACTTACGGATATCCTTGTGCTCGAAGAATGTATTACTTTCACGCATACCTCTCGTCTCTCTCAGAAATATATATATATATATATATATACATACATACATACATTTCTGCCCCTGGCCCACCTTATTAGAGGGGCCACACCGCCTCCAGAAAGCCGGCCACCGCTCTAGGGCGGTTCCACAGGTCAAGAATAGAAGTTACAGCAAAGGTGGTACGGGGAGCGTCGAGGGCGGGGCACTCCAGAAGGAAGTGCTCTATTGTGTCCGGGGATATACGACATCTAGTGCAAATGGGGGATATAACGTTGTCTAGTTTGAATCTGAATTTATATTGCATAAGATTTGGGTGGTAGCCTGATCTGCTCCGGGCGAGGTTAATTTGGTTTCTTCTGGACAGTGATTCTTCTGTAGGGGAGATGTTTGGGGATGGAGTGTTTAGTAGATTGTTATTGGGGCGATTTTGTAGATATGTGTTAGTTAATTGGGTATGGATGTGAGAGAGCCAAGACCTATTTGGGGGTGGGGGAGGAATGTTGTTGTAGATGTCATTATAAAGTTTGGCTGGTGAGGAGGGGGGATTTTAGTCTGTGTCGGGTTGAGAGTATTTGGTGGCATGGATGGGTTGGATTGAGGGTTTTCTGGAAAAATTGTGTCCATCTTCAAGTGGGTAGGGATTGGAAGGATGTTTGTCTCGTCATGTAAATGCTGGAGGGGGTTGTTTTAGTACATCCAGTGATTATTCTTAGGGCAGTGTTTTGTGTAACTTGCAATTTATTTATGTTGGATTGTGATAGTGTTGGAAACCATGCGGGGGAGGCATAATTTATATTAGTTCTGTGGAGTTGTTTGTGATCAGGTAAGGGTGTGTTTTTCTGTCGTTGTGCAAAGTTGGGAGAGAGTTCAAGGGTGTTTACCTCCGTTGTGTTGAGGAAGTAATTTGGTCGATGGGGAGAAAGTCATATGTGTCATAGGTAAGTCCTATTATTTTTGGGGTTTTGTTTAGGTGTCATTGTTCAAATAGACCATTGGGTGGAATGAGGATTGGTGGGGGCCAAAACTTTCTTCATTAATGCAGGATTTAAGGGGGGAAGCTGTCATTCTATTGGTGAGCAGCCAAGTTTCTAATAATGTAGGTATTCTTGGGGTGTGCTGGGTGGTTGTGTTTACAAGTGTTGGGAAATGAGACTGATGTCGTCTGCGTGGGTGATTAGTTTGGTGGATTACAGGTAGGGGTAAGTGATCTGCTGTAAAGACTGGAAGAGGAATGGAGAGAATATGCCTGGTAATGCCGTTTGCAGTTTGATGGAGGTGAGAGGGTGTTTTTATGGGGGACTTTGGCATATCTATTGGTAAGGAAATTTGAAAGCCACTTTTTATCGTTGTTTTCTAGGGGGGATTGAAGAATTTTTTGTATAAGGATATATGTGGGGACAGTGTCAAAGTTAATGTCGATGGTTGTAAGTATGGATCTGTGTGATGGGGATTAGTTGAAGCCATTAATTATGTGTTTGTGTGAGGGAGGTGAGGGCTGTTGTTGTTGAATGGTTTCCTTTAAATCCATGTTGGAATTCTGGGATGTGTGGTGATATTTTTAATATTAGTTTCTCCAGCAGTTTGCTGATGGTGGAGAGAAGAGAGATTGGGCGATAGGAGGATGGGGAATTGGGGTCTTAGGTTTCAATTTTGGGATAATGAATGCTTGTTTCCAGATTGGGGTATATAATTGAGTTTCCAGGATTTGTTAAAGATTTCTGTGATGAGGAAGAATTGCTTTTCCTCCTAGGTGTTTCAGGTGGAAGTTTGAGATTGAGTCTGGTCCTGTTGCTGGTGAATTTTTAAGGGTTTTGATTGTCTCTGATATCATGTTGGTTGTAAAAGGAGGTGGGGGGTTGTGGATCTGAGGGAAGTTTTTGAGTTGTTTTTTTGTTACTCTATTAATGAGGAGAGTAGGTTTACGGGAGATATTAGCGTAGTGTTTTGCGAGGCTGTCTGCTTGTTGTTTTGAGAAAGGGAGGAAGTTGTTACGCAAAGATGGGGATTCGTGTGAGGGAGGGGGGTTGTTTTGTGAGTTGTTTAGTTTTTGATAACCTGCCAGGTTCTCTTATTATCAATGCGTGAGATGCTGGATTTGTAGGTATTCTGTAAACTTGTTAGTAGTGTTAGTGGTTATGAGATTAGAGATTTGAGTGTTTAGGTTAGTTATTTGGTTAGTGATTAATGTGGTGTATGGTCTGAGTTTTCGAAGGGAGTTTCTTAGTTGACTGATTTCGGGGGATAGTTTAGGATTGTAGGATTTTCTGTGACCCTTAGGTATGTAGAGGTTGGCTGATTTGATGATTGTGTTGTTTAAATGAATGATGGAGGTGTTTAATGTTGTTATGTCATGTATTAGTGTAGGGTTTATATGGGATTCAATATGGTTAGTAAATTCTGTCCAGTTAGCTTTTTTGTAGTTGGTAAATGTGGTGGTCTTTTTTTGGGGGTTTGGTGGGGGGAGGTCAGAGATATGAGGATAGGGAGATGATCTGATTGTAGATCGGTGGTTGTGTCCCAGGTTAATCTGTGATGTAGGGAGGGGGAACAAAATGTGACGTCTGGTGAGGTGGGGGATTGGTTGGCTTGGGGAGGGATTCTGGTGGGGAGTTTTTTTGAGTTAAGGATGTTCAGGGGATTCCAATTCATTAAGGATATATGCCCTGGGACTGGGGATGGGTAGTCTTTATACCAGGCAGTGTGGTGGGCATTTAAGTTTGTCGTCTCCAAGGATGAGATTTAGGTATGTAGCTATTGTTGATAGGGGGGTGAGGTTGTTTGGGGCGGGTTTGGGGTGGTCGGGTGGCGAATATAAAGATTGAAGATGTTGTAGGTGGTCTTGTTCAGGAGAATGGAACAAGATTGGGATTTTATTAATGCTGCGGGGAGTGGTGTGGAAGTGTTAGTAGTTGTATTATGGTATGGTATGCTGTTGTGGATTAGTGTTAAAAGGGGAGTGGTGAGGGGGTTGGGCAGGGGAATATATGGCATCATAACCATAGAATGTTGGGAGAGGGGTGTTTTGGGCGAGGGAGGCTTCTTGTATGATAGCTATGTGGATATTGTGTTTTTCAGGAAATGGTTAAGTTCTATGGATTTGTTGGTTAAGCCATTAATATTGAATTGTAGTATGTTGAGTGTTTGGGGATTAGGTTTGGTCGGAAGGGGGTTTTGGTTGGTATATATATATATATATATATATCGGTATATATATATATATATATATATATATATATATATATATATATATATAGTATATATATATATATATATATATATATATATATATATATATATATATATATATATATATATATATATATATATATATATATATATATATATATATATATATATATATATATATAATATTTATTTATTTATTTATTTAGACAAACAATTATATCCCAGCCATATAGTTAGTGGTGTTGGTGGTTTATAAGTTTCAAACTTATCACCACCATTCACGAAAAAATTAAAAGAGGGTTTTCAGCCCTTTGCTATCAGACGAAGAGAACTAAAATTTTCTTCCTATGACTCGACCGACGACTTCGCGAAACGCAGCTTCACTTTTCATAAAATTTAAAATTTCAAATCTAATTCCTTCTCTTTTTTTTAATTTTGTATTCCATTCAAAATAATTAATTAAAGAAATGTCGAAAAAAAATTGTTTCTCCTCCATCTTGCATTTTATAATAAAATAATAAAATTAAATAATTAAATTTGAAATTTTGATTCGTTAAAATAAATCTTCCTTTAACAGATATGAAATTTCAAACCCTAAAGTACTCTCTTCTTAAACAATTCCCAAAGTACTTATTTAGCAATTTCCTTAACAAATTTACAGTCCTCTCTCCAATATATAACTATTTCAGATTTTGAACATTCTTCGGCAGTTTTCCTGCTGCTGCTTCTCTTTTTTGCCTCCCTTCTGATTTCCACCACGTCCACACTCGATGACGGTCGAATCATATATTATATATATATATATATATATATATAGTATATATATATATATATATAGTATAGTTAGTATGTATAAGGTCATGTATAAGAATAGTTATATAATATATTTATCAATACATTTACACTATCTATATATATATATATATATATATATATATATATATATATATATATATATATATACGGTATATATATATATATAATATATATTATATATATATATATATATATATATATATATATATATATATATATATATATATATATATATATATATATATATATATATATATATATATATATATATATATGAGGGAGGGTGTATTGATTCTCATAGTGGTGTTATGTTCTTGATTATAAACTTGGGCATGGCATAGCTATGAGAACCAATGCAGATGGGTCTTTTGTGTGTCCCCTCCGACCCCCAGCACGTGTATGTGCATTTGTTATGCATTCGTGCATTAGCATTTGTCACATGCACTTTCTTTCAACCTTCTTTCTTTCCCCTCATTTTTCATAAATTTTCCATCCTTTCAATCCACCTTCTTTATCACAGTTTCTAACTTTTTTTTTTTTTAATTCCACCCATTAGTCCCTTTAGTTATTTATATAAGGTTGCCCTCCTTTTTTTCCCATCACAGCCCCACAGGCTATCCGGTACCTCTTCCCGCATGGGTTTTCAGTTCACCCCACACTTCCTCCCCGTGGATGAGGGTACAGTTGAAAAACCGGTCATTTCAGCTCACCTCTGACTGGGCCGCCAATTGTAGGGAACCCGAACCTTGAGCTAACCGGCGAGGAGGCTGTTCTACACTTTGGTGTATAATCTCGGGCTTTACGTGAAGATATAAAGATATAAGGTGCCGTGCGGTACACGGGTGGGTCACCGACGTAGAGTTCCGGGAGGATCTTCCGAGGCCACATCCACAGCCCACCCTACGGGGTGGGGTCCGGGTGGTTGTGTGGGTGTGACCTGTTGTGGAGAGAAGGATTACCCTTCCTTATGAAATATACGCCTTTCCAGCCCATCCTGTTATTTACGTTTATATCTCATATGCTTTATTGTTACAATGTTCATTCATGGTGACGAAGTTTGTGGTAAATTTTTTATGGAAAAGTCTTTAACAGAAAAAACGTTATTAAACCAAGGTGAGCCAAACAACATCAACAACAATTACCATCTGTCAGGTTCCCAGCCTGACCCTACCGCGGTCCCTACTACTTCTAGACCAGGTACCTATGCTTTACTTCCTTCTCCTACACCTGAGGGTCCTTTGCATAATTTCAGCGATAACAAACCCCAAACACCCCAGGTGTCCCAACGGTCCGGGCAATCCCGCAAAGGTGCCCCCGTCATAATCGTTCTCATTCGTTTACTCCACTTCTCATTCGTTTACTCCACATGCTGCACCCCCACCAGGAATGCCAGCAGGCACATCATTCCCTGATATATCATATACCGCGATCCACTACCTAAGCCTTCCACTGAGCACAGAACCATTTTCTCAGTAATGCACTTGAAAAGTTTTAGGAGTTGAAGACCCTCCGTCACTTTAATGAGAAATGGGTCCATTCTCGTACAAGCTGCTAACTGAAATCAAAGTTCCATTTCTGTCATCCTTAACATCTCTCGCAACATTCCTATTATTTCTACTCCTGACGATATAAGAAACACATCTACACCATTTACTGTTACGAACAGAAAGACGAAGATTTAGCTTGTCATAATGAAAAATCTCCAGCAGAAAAAGATTTTCATTACAAACATTTATAGATTTCTCGTAGGGATTCGCCTGATAAACCAAATCCTCGTTTGCTGCTAACCTTTAATACCCCCATCCACCTACAAAGGTGAAAATATGGCTTCGCTAGTCAATGTTGCCACTTTCATTCCTCGACCCAGACGTTATGCTTCAGGTGTCAATGGTTTATTCATTCTCTAAAGTACTGTAGGGGACCGGGATGACATATGCCCAATTGAGAATTATTTTCACACCTCTTGAAAATACCTCAACTGTAAAACTGTGGAGGACCTCACAGTGCTTCTTTCTTCAAATGCCCGTCTTACCTGTTTGAACAGGAGGTTTTGGAATTATGTACCATAAAATTGAGCAGGAGAGATGCTATACGCCAGCTCAAGGAAAAATATCAGACAAATCAAAGTCAATCTTACGCCACAATTACAGCTGCCACCACGCCTCCGCGTGTTACCGCCAACACAACCCCATCCTACCAGAACTCCTTCTCTCCTAAATTCCAGTGAAACTCAGGAGGCAGTTACTGCAACCTGTCTGCCTGTATTGCCCACACCAACTCCTCAAATACTACAAAGCAGCCCTGATTCAATCTCCCACCCAAAAAGCCATCAACAACTCTATGCAAAGTACTCGGTTCAACACCAGAAAATTGCTGAAACTAAGAAATTTGCTGCCTATACAAATTTGGAGAACATTTCTTGCCAAGACACACTATCCCATACTTGGGCCAAATAGGTTCACTCAAACCACAAGAGGATTTCATTTCTTTTGTCCCCTTAATTGCCTCCCACTATTACCCCAACTCCTGAAAAGATGTTTCTAAACACACGGAAAAGAATAAAGATTATTCGTTAAAATATAGAGCATCCGAATTTTTAAACAGAAACACAGCAACCTCAGACGTAAAAAATACAACTCAGAAGAGACCCGCCATAAATCTACCCAGAGACAAAAGCAATGGCTTCAACAGATTAAACTCAAACAATCACAGCTGTTGAACAACCCACCAATCAACCTTCTAATAGTCTGCAAGATAATTCTAGCTCTTATGAATCTTCCTATAACTCTTCTCCCGAATTTCATATATCAGCACTCTCTAAGGGATTCTATACCCTAGAAGATGAACTGGATAATAGCTCCCAAATGGAGCTTGATGTGATGACCCATTCTCTTTCTAATGCTTCCTGCACTTCCGAGAAAAGTGAATGGAAAACTGTCCAACGTAAACGTCGCAAACGCTCTAAGCGTTCTGGGTCTGTTGGAGGCATGAAAAGAGACCCAGAGGTCCCCATTCTCCTATAACATTCCTCTCCCAAAATCAATCGCAAGATGAATTACTGGCAAAATCTCCAATTTCGGACCTTGTCAATCCAACAAATCTTATATTTTAACCCAATTTAGTAACCCCAACACATTCTCATAAAGATGACACTCTTCCGGTGACACCTTCCTCCCCCATTTCCATAGAGACAACTTCATATCCCTCACACATTTCTGAATCTGCTTGTTTGGCATATACTGATACTGCTCCCATTAATAAACATCAGCATTTTGGTTGTTCTTCCAACGACCAACCAAACCCATACAATAATATGGATTCGGTTGAACTTAGTCCTGTATTCATGGTAGAAGCTTTCCACCAAATACTACTGAAAACCTTCTCTCTTCCTAAAAGAAGTCGTACAACCCAAATTTCCGTTGTATGACTATTCTTTACCACCAGGATTTGTTGTTCCTCCTCTCGAGATCCACGTCCCAGCCTTCCTCTTCATTTCTGAATCTA
>JABUQX010052115.1:37500-40320 GCA_015478945.1 Trachelipus rathkii
CTTTACGCCTCTGGGCACCGCCCTAATCCGGATCGAAACTGACTTATGGCTGTGTATACGGCCAGACCTCCACAACACTACTACACCTATTAGATCCTATCCAAATGAGGCGATCCGAATCTCCACTGGAGCCTGATCGTCCCCCAGGTGAGCCTTTGAAGTTGAAGCCAATGTGATGCCACTCTCTCTTCGAAGAGAATACATTATATGAGTTATCTTCGTTTCAAACCCCAATACTGTCTGTTTGACACCGATTGCATAAGATACTCCCAGAACCCAATTCACTACCATTTGCAACATGTCTATGAAGATCCTAAATTTCTTAACATCCTCTTTGTAAAAGGTGATGTTTTCTCTTACGGAATGAAGGGTACACACCTTGGCTATTCTCCGGCTCCACCATTTGCTTGGCTCTGACCTCTCTTTCCAAATCTCCAGCCATCCGACTGCCTTTTTAAAAGCATCATTCCTGTCTCATTCCGCATTTCATGAAGAATTTACCCAGGTTACACGCCCAAAACAGGGAGTGTGGGGCGCATCTGCTGTCTTTCCTGACTGCAACCTCTCCCATCACCCTCCCCTCCTCATGCTTCAATTTTTACGGCAGAATTAATGGCTATAATGATTGCCCTTTCTCGAATTTTAATCATTAACCAAGATCACTCTTTTGTGAAGTGCACATTATTGCGGACGTGCGGACTTGCGATAGCGGAGGTTTGATGGTCTGAATAGGGGCGGATGAGCGCTAGCGGACTACGTTTTCGAGGTGCGGAGGTGCGCTAGCGGACTACCCCGAAATGAGCGGGGTGCCCATCTGCGTGATATAGTGAAGAAGCGATTTTTTTTTTTTTTTTTTTTTTTTTTTTTAAATTCCACCCATAAGTCCCTTTAATTTTGTATAAGGTTATCCCCCTTTCCCATCACAGCCCCTTGGGCTATCCAGTGCCTCCCGCACGGGTTTACAGTTCACCCCACACTTCCTCCCCGTGAGTACAGTTGAAAAACCGGTCATTTACGCTCACCTCTCTCTGACCGGGCCGCCAATTGTAGGGAACCTGAGCCCTGACTAACCTCTGGGGAGGCTGTTCTGCACTTTGGTGCATCTCGACCTTTACGCGAAGACATTTTAGCTATCCCGTGAGTACTCGTGGGTTAAATTTTTGCCCACACTTTTTCTTTTTTAAAAAATCAAACTTTTTTTGTTTTATCTTTTACTCGTTCGACGAATACAATCCAAGATGAGCTATTTTTATACCAAAATATCCTACCAATAGGCTTAATGATAAAAATTACGAAGAGCTAAAGTGGCGTGGGCAAAATTTAACCCACAAGTACTCGCGAGGGTAATCTTATGAAAATTTCAAACTTATTTTTTGGCTATATTGATATAAAAATTGATTTAGTAACGTATTTAGGAATATAACAGCCAAATTTGAGCAAATTTCTATGTATAGTTTTTTAATTTTTTAATTTTGTGCTGATTGGGCAAAAAATTTCCTAAGTAATGCTGTTTCAGCACTTCACTTTCAAATTTTTTTTAAAAATAGGAACAACAAACAAAAATTAACAACAAAACTTCAGAACAACTAAAAGGAACATGAATTACCTAACTATATTTAACAAAGTGGGCAAAATAAAAAGCGAAGAAATGGCCCACGGAATGTTAAATATCGATCAAATGCAATTTGTACATGTGCGTATAATTTGGGCAAAATCTGTAATCGTGAGGGTTTAGTGCCGTGCGGTACACGGGGTGGGACGTCGTAAAGCTTTGCCCTGAGGCCAATATTCACATAGCCCACTCCTACGGTGGTCCGTGGCTGTGTGGGTCTCTGGACTGTGACCTGCTGTGAGAGAAGGATTACCTTTCCTTATGAAATACGCCCTTCCAGCCCATCCTATTATTTATACGTTTACGTCTCATTTGCTTCATTGCTATGCTGTTCATCCATGGAGACGAAGTTTGAGATTTTTATGGAAAAGTCTTTAAATGAAATAACGTGTTTAAATAAAGGTGAGTTAAACAACATCAACAACAATTACCATCTGTCAGGTACCCAGCCTGACCCTACCACGGTCCCTACTACTTCCAGACCTGGTACCTATGCTGTACTTCCTTCTCCTACACCTGAGGGTCCTTTGCAAAATTTCACTGATTCGTCGACCAGCAAACCCTCCTGAACACCCTTAGGTGCCTAAACGGCCTGGGCAACTCAGGGGTAAAGGCCCCCTCGTAACAGTCGTACTCATTCGTTTACTCCATACGCTGCACCCCCTCCAGGAATGTCAGCAGACATGTCATTCCCGATGTATTACATACTGCGATCCACTACCTCCAAAATTCTCTTACTGAACACAGAACCATTCTTCTCAGTAGGGCAACTTGAAAAAGCCTTAGGAGTTGAAGACCCTCCAGTCATTAATGAGAAATGGATTCTCGTAAAAGCTGCTAACTGAAATCAAAGTTCCATTCTGTCATCATTAACGTCTCTCGCAAATATTCCTCCTATTTCTACCCTGATGAAAGAAACATATCTAAAGGCACTTATTTATTGTTACGAACAGAGAGACGAAGACAGCTGTCATTTTGGAAGAACTCCAACAGAAAGATTTTCCGTTACAAAACATTTATAGACCCTCGCTGGGAAACTCCTGACAAACCAAATCCCTGTTTACTGCTGACTTTTAATACCCTCTATCCACCTACAAAGGTCAAAATAGTTCAGTGTTCGAATGCTTTCTCGATAATAAACAGCAACGCGAAAGGTTTCACGATAAATGCGAAAGGTTAAACACCTAAATTGATTGAACGAAGTACAC
>JABUQX010052116.1:0-17500 GCA_015478945.1 Trachelipus rathkii
GTGTATCATGTCATAGTTATAAGTCTTTACATACTTCTGTAAATATTATACGTCCTGAGTGTAACTTCATGTGCTAATTTTCGTCTACCGCAAAACACACATCACGAAATATTACACCAAGATGATAACAAAAGATACAATAAAGTCAAATTTTCAGGGGGCGTTATGAATTTGACTTCCATTCATAACTGCCCTATCCTTCTCGGAGTCGAGAGTATAAAATTATGATCCCCCTATTGTCCTTCTAAAGAAGACACTTCTTCTTTACCACCATCTTACATACTTTCCACGTCCAATCATATGAAACCTGGAGTTTATGATGTCTTCTTTTTCAACTCACGGCACAATTTCAGTCATAGGATCGAAACGTCAGGGCTCTTAGATAGCGGAGCCTCACGCTCTATAATTAAGGAAGGCCTCTTCCGAAAATTTTGTAATAAGACAGAATCTACAGGTAATCCCGTCTTACATAAGCCTGATGTTTCCTTACGGTCCATATTTGGGCAGGAATTAGTAATACAAGGAAGAGCAGAATTGCATGTTATAATATGTGGTAAAGCATTAAGTGCAACTTTTAGTGCGTTCCGACTCTACGTCGTTCGTTTAGTATGTTTTAATAGAACGAACACATTAAAATTTGCCTCTTTGAATAAATATAGAAGGGATAGTGTCTATTTGCCGATATTAGTGTAAACTAAGAGATTTCTTAAATTAATAAGAAAAGGGTACAAGAGCACGAAGGATGCTCCTCTTTCTTTAAACAATCTCCAAAGTTTTCCACACCACAGAAGTACAATAATAGGTACAGACAGGTCATATAGTCAGGCTCTTAAGTCTACGCCTCCACGAAAGGACATAGAACATACAAATAAGGTAAGTTATAATAGGGATGTATTAAGTTTAGTCAGTAATGTCATAAGAGATGCTAGATATTTATCATTTATAATCAAGAAAGAAGAATTTAAATATATTGTTATGAATTTTGCAGAAGTAACTGGGCGATGAGGGAAACAATTTATCTCTCTTAATAATATCGCGGGGAGAGAGAAGAATCTGAGTTTTTTCGCACCCCATTAATATGACCGAGTGAGATTCTCGCTTGCGAAAACAAATACCTTTATTAAAGTACCTCCTGGACGATTAGAGGTGACATTAAAAGGAGCTTCCTTCCTCTTATCGCCATTGATTTCACTATAAGTAGTCACAAATCCTTAATTTTAATATACAAACGATACTTTCTTTTCTTCTTCTGATGCATCTTCTGAAATTCTTGCACCTCATTTGACTCAAATTCAACTTCATTCAATTTCAAAGACGATTTCAATTTTAAAGAATTTTAATTAGTTATTAAACTAATAATAATATATAATATAATAATAAATAATAATAATTAATCATATATAATCAATAATAATAACACTAATAATAATGAATAATAAAGAAAAAGAACCCACAATTCAGACTTAGAATTAGATTGAATAAAATAATAATACAAAATTCTTAAATCTCACCTAAATTAAATTATTATATTATGAAAACATATATTAATTATTCTAATTTCATCATATCTATATTGCAATAAGGTTTAAGTAAGATTTAACGACTATGAATTTGATATTTACACTCTCTTAAAAAGCTAAGATAAGAAACTCTAAAACAATTTAACATTAATATCTTTCTTAATATTTATAAAACTAGATTGACTTCGCAGCACTGACACTGTCGACCATCGTCGCCCATCGTTTTTAAATTCGCCTCACCCTCGTCATGGTCCTCTAAGAGGCAAAATTTAATTTGAAGTTTTCTGTAAATGTTTGAGCAGAGATATAGTGAAATGAGAGAAGATTAGCTAGAACAGAAATTTACTATCGATAGTCAATTCATTCTGATGTTTTCTTCCAACCATAAAAACTCAATTGATAATTTAATTTAACAAAAATAACACCACTAGTTACTCGATACACTGGGATTAGTCCATGTATAACCTTTCATAACTACTGTAATCGACGAGATTATTTGTCGGTCACAGCCCGGGTAAAACGACAAGAGTTGCCCACAATAGGCTATGCAAGTACCGGTGAGACGTAAAGCAAATATCTCGTGTTGAGAAAGCTCACAAATCCAGTACCTCGTGTGACGGTTATTCACTCCTGCACAAGACGTATTAGTCTAATCATCTAGGTGAAGCTGAAGATAGAACCTTAAAAGATCAGAGGCCAGTAAAGTAAGAAGTCACATGGAACTATTCACACAGGATTGTTGACCATCTTTATAGTCGTAGGAGCAAGTCAATTAATGATTTATATAAGATGTCATCTGAGCCAAAATAATATAGCCTAGACCACTCATATTCCCAGAAACTATTTATTTAAATACCACAACCTGTATCTTTGTCCTTACTACATGCAAATTAAATTAAGAAAAGACTACATGACAAATGATGTACCCAGTCACTTGCAGTGGCGTACGCAGAATTTTTATCTGGTGGGGGGGGGGCTGGAATTCCGCCGACCCCATTATTCCGGACGATAGAAATTGATGTTTATAAAGAGTGAAAATTTGAGATTCTCTAAGATTTCCCATTTAGAATAGTATGAGAGTGAATGTACTAAGAGAGAACTGAGAGATATGTTTAAGAAAATTAGGAAAGATGGAAAATTTTTAGCTTTGCATAAATTTTAAATGAAACGTCACTGTTGACTGGAATAAGGTGTTGAAGAGATGACACGATGTCCTGGAGAGTTAAAAATCTCTCATATAGGGAAAAATTATATCGTTTAAACATAGTGTAAAAACTGTTGGTCGATAGTACGTCTTCTGGTCTGTAGAAGATGGATTGGGTTCTTGGTACTGTTATTTTGATATTTATATGAGCTGCCAGTTTTAGCGAAGGTTTGAACATTTCGTAAAACTCGCAATCAGATTAATCACTACAAAAATGAAAACTATAACACAGTGAAAATAAGAAAGCACATATTTGAAAAGAAAAAACACGGCAAAAAAAACATAAAGATATTCAAATAAAACAATTAATATATGATTATGGAAAGATAATGAAAGCTATGATCACTAAAAATGTTTAAGCCAATAATACGCTGCAGTCCTAATTCCAAGGCCTCTCTTATATTATTAATATAGCTCATTTTTTTTTGAATTCTCACCTGACAATTGATTAATATGCTCCAGAACTGCTACTATTGGTTTAAAAATTTCTTTAAAAAGTAGCACATTTTCATGCCTATTGCACAACCTATCTTGTTTCAAACAGAAGAGCATTTTCATAATCCTCGAATCTCAACAATGCTTGTTTCATTCTTTAATTTTTGCTCTAAAACGAGGCCGCTTCTGAAAAAAATTTGCTATGTCTCTAATCATTACACTCACATCGCATTTCTTATATAACTCCTGCCATTTTAAATGCATTCAGGACCATCATAAATTTAAGCAATGGCTTTCAACAAACAGAATGTTCTTCTGCGATCCAATGTAAAAAACGAAAAAACAAGAAAAGAAAAATACCAAATTCGAGAAGGTTTTTATATCGGAATGTTGTAAAAAATGCGATGGTAATTAGTTAGTAACTTTTATTTTTCTTATAGAATGATAGGTAGAGTAAGATTTTAAAAGTAAAGATACAAAACTCAACCATTAACAGCTTTCAATGGTTCTATCAAAGGATTTAATACAAACTGGACGTTTTAAAAGATCAAACATATTGGTTTATAAAAATCTGGCATGACTTTTCCTTTTCAATTCACAGAAGTTACAGAAGTTACAGCAGAAGAAAATAGCAGCAACTGCCGTGGGGATCGAGAAAAACAGAACAGTGTATCGGGAGTTACAAAAAAGAAGTGACACAATTACAGGAGAGGCAGTAATTGAACTCACTTATAGCGTTAATTAAGTCTTAACAAATGAAATTAAAATTACTGAAGCTCTCTCCTCTCCTTGGAATGATGCACCCGTCGGAAAATTATACTAATGATAGGGAAAAATAAACAATTTTTTCAAAATTCATAACTAAGCTAAAATGGAGAGGGAATTGGTTAATTAAGTCTGAAAAAATGAATGGGAATCAGTACCCTATCTATGTCCAGTTTTTTGGTTAAACAACACTAAATTCAATATTAAGAATAAAAACCAGTGGAGGAAGTAATTTTCAAGCGTTTCCGTTGTCTGTCAAATAAAAAAAGGGGACATAGACAATCCTACTAGAACTCACTCGTTTTTTAATTGACGCTAAATATTCAAAAAGGATGAGTTTCTCTTTTAGTAACGGAAGTCATCCAAAATATATTTAACAACTACTTTAAGCTGCTATGAGTAAATTGATCTAGAATAGACAGAAGCTCTAATACCGCAGGCAGGTCTGTTTAGATCGAATACAAAATTAAGGGGAAATGAGCTACGACACCTGTTGAAGAAGTCAATGTCACAAAAAGTGAGCGCTTGTAAGGGTGCGATTCCGATGCTTATAGTATCCCTATAAAAAGCTCGCGAAAAAATGCCCGCTTGCGCGAAGTAATGTTTCTCTCAATTTTAGGGTACATTTAAAATTTAATAATTATTATTACGCTATATACTATATTGAAATAAAAGGGTAACTATTTATTATTTATTTTTATTTAAATAATATCAGATTTTGTTTAAATTTTATTTTAAATTTAAACAAATGTTTAATTTTAATTAACATTTTTTTATACAGGAGAGGACGGAATTAATCTATTATTATCCTTCATTATATTTGAATCTATCTTCTATTTTAATAAAAAATATAACAAAAATGATTCTTGATATCTATATGATATTTTCAACTTTTGTTTTCAAAATTATATTTAATATCATTTCCAATTTTTATTAACTTCAAGTCGGAAAGATTATCCTTGAATGTTATTAATGAAGATATTCAAATTCTTTTACAAACTAATGTAAAATTCTGTCTAGTTAACATATAATAACTCATAACGCCTATTACTTTCATCTACAGTAAAGATCATCTTCTAGTTATTCAGTTTTTTTTTCTCTTGTTTCTGGTATTATAACTTTGTTTTTTTTGTTAAATTTTTTGAATGACCTTGTGGATCATCATAGTTGCCATTCCGTAAAAAATATTGAAAACTTCAGTTGTTTGAAAATAATTCATTTAGACATATGGTTTTTATTTTCTGGAGCATGGTTTTACATCAAATGAAAATTCTTAATCTATTGACTAAAATAATACGATTATTGACGTATTACCGGGTATATTACGCCGTCCCGTCGTTAGACATCTGAATCTAAATAATGCAACTATTATAATGGTAATGCTTATCGCTGGTTCCTATTTAAATATATCGAAAAGGCAGTATAAAATGGAACATTTACAAAAATTATGCAACAATAAAGCCAAGACAATAAGTCGAATGATTGTAAGAACTCGAGAAAAGTTGAATTAAAAACTAAAGAGAAAATGGCCATAATCTTAAAGAGTCGTGGCCGTTTTGATAGAGTCTTCTACCTTATATTTGCTTGTTTGCAAACCACTAATATAGCTAGAGAGACCAATGTTACCGTTTTCAAGTAAAAGCAAGGAAAGTGATTTTAAAAATGATAACATATAACATAAACTATAAAACATAGAACTTGTATATAATTATTATTTCTAAGAGAAAAGAGATCATTTTCTACAAACTATTAAATTCTTATTCAGATGATGATATCATCATAATACTATATAGGACTTTATAACTGTTGACTCCGTTTAAATATAGTAGGTTAATTTGTTAAGTTTGTAGTTAGGTTAGCAGGTTATGTTAGGTAGGTAGCTTAGATTAGGATTACCAAAAAATACAATATTACCCTAAATATAAATATTACGTACTTCATTATTTGATTTTCGCGTCCCCCTGAGGTCCAGCTATAATAGCCAATATATATATATTATAATACATATATTATAATCTATTGATTTGTTAATACATATATATAATATATTATTATATAATATATATATATTATCTAACAGATTACTCACGTCTCACGGGCAATGCCCGTTTCAAAAGGAGGGGGCAGGAAATAAAATACTGGAAAACCCACCCAAAGTGAAGTTGTATACCAGTCTCTTGAGGTGTGTTCTGGGACTTGCATTTAAAGCACATTGAAGATTCAAACTACAGTGGACTTTGAAGAAGATGGCAGGAGTTCCACAGAACAGAAGGGCTGGGAAAGGAGGCAACCAAAACGACACGAGTCTGGGATTTTTCAACTGCTCACAGCAATATTCATGGCAGACATCGGGCAAACCCCTTGTTACGAGGCGGATGCAATTGTAGTGGAAATGCGAGCGCGCAATCTGCTGAGCATCGCCTGTTGTAGTACCCTATAGAAAAGAAGATAGTGCGGCTCCACTCACTCTCGAGATAGAGGGTTAAGAGGAGAGCTTGACAAGTAGGGAAACCAGTTTTTTAGTAGTCCTCTTGGCTCTTAGATCAACTCTATCCAATAGAGGTGTAGCCGGAGCCCCCCAATGTGAGAAAGGTACTTCTCAATAAGGGCGAATAAGCCCCATTAAATATCACTGGAGTAGCTTGTGCATAAGAAATTCCCCACACACAGCAACCTGAAACAATCCAAGTTTTTCTTTGAGGCCAAAAATACTTAGCAGCCGTTGGTAAATATAGTTTCCAAGGAACAAAAGTTTTTGCTTTTTGGTTTATAGGTCAGAAAAAGAATGTTGATGGCTTGTCAACAGGTGAGCCACGTAGAACCGTCGTAACGGAAAATAAGAAAGTTAGGAATGGGGTTTTTGAGAGGGAGATGTAAAGAGTTGGACGTTTTTTTTCTAAATGATTATATTCAAAGGGTGGGGGCCGGCCATACGGAAATCCTAATCAAGTCGGCAAGAATAGAATGGGAAAGCTGAAAGACACGCAGAGGGACTTATGTTCAAAAAGGGGGAAGCAGATTTTTAGTTAAAATGGTGGAAAATGGAAGAGTTTTTGAATCGTCGCATAAAGCAATGAACATGAGTTAGAAAATACGAGCTGAGAAGACTCGTTGAATGGAAGTAAGAACTACAAAATGTTGGGTAAAACTGAACCTTGAGAACTACCACAATTAACCACGTAAACGTGAGGAATTAGTCCCGCTCCATCCACGAGTTCTTGAATGAGCGAATCCTAGAGAAAACTAGAGCAAAAGGAAGATAGTAATATTACTTAAAAGAAAGGAAAACTTAGAAAGTTGGACGCATGCCATACTCGATCAAAAGGCTTTATATGTTCGAGCGCCAACCAACACAAGCCTTCCCCATAAAGTCCCTAAGGCAGAAAGATTCATAAAAGTCAGTATGATTAGGAAGAAAATGGTCACTAAAGTTGACGCTTCCAACGAGCGGTTCGAAAGCATACGGATCGTTATTCTGAAAGAAGGGAAATAGAGCTCTCAAGATGATCCAAGAATGAGAGCTTAAAAGAGAAGAGTTACACAAGATTGTTAGAGAGACTAACAAGTATAGCTATTGGACATAGTTGAAGGAAATCAGAGCGGGAATGCCCTTCTTTTTTCGGCATTGGTTGATATGAAAAAGAATGAAAATGCGCGCTTACAGCAGTGAGGAAATGTGCTAGTATTAAGGATATAGAGAGTACGATTTTAATGAGATAGACCAGGCTCAAGTAAAAGCACACTCCTCAAAACACGGGGAGATGCCATCCGGGCCACTAGCCTTCTGACGTTCAAAGAGCTCTGCAGACATCCCATGCACCCGATCTAATGCGTAACTCGCGGAAATAGGCCATAGGCAAATCTAAAGACAGAAGAAGCAGTATGGGACCGGAATCGTCCAGGGCACAATTAGATGAAAAAAAGGGGCCGAAGAGATTAAGCCTTTTCAGTAGGTAAAGTGTAGCTACAGAGCCGTCCAGAGCGAATAAGGTGCGACGGAAAGGCCAGATTGCATAAAGCTCATTAGCTAGATGTTTTGCAATGGCCAGAAATTTTTTATTAGCTAGGTAGAGCCAAGTAGGCTGTTCACAACACTTTTCTTTTAGTGAAAGCGCGCTTGCTGTCGAATAACAAGTCCAATCATACGTCTCTTGCCGTCATCCACACTAGCCACAAGTGATGAGGAGAACAAAGTAGTTTTCCATGCCCGCAAAGGCACAGTCCTCTCTATTCGAATGGCAGCAAGAACATTCTCCATCGAACCACGATGTGAAAAAAAATTAGTTGAAGATGAAATGAACCCCGCTCATACCCTTGACGATTACGAGCCCTCTACCTTGTCAGCAGTTAGTCGAAGCCGTTCTGCGAGTCAAAGAAGATTCACTCCAATCACAGTTGCAAAGAATACGACGCAACTCCCGCACTGAGTCCCGATTAAAGTACCCAGAAAGTACCGGTTTGGGGCATAGTGGATGGCCTGCCTGGAGAAATAGGTTTTAAAATTAGGAGCTTCAAGATTTTTGGTCAGATTACCGATAGGAGGGAAAATAGTATATTTATATCGAGATAGTGAATTAACATAAATCAAGTAGCGTGTTCAAGAATTGGTTAAGATCGATCTGGGATATGTGAGGTTCTTTAATTATCTGTTCCAGATCGTTTAGAATACTGAATGTTTTGGCTTCCTCCCCTCCTGCATCAGTATGAGAAGAACCCAACCATTCCTCTTGTACGTTAAAAATCCCCTAAATAGAGAAATTCAGCCATTTGGATAGGGAAGAAGTAACAGTTCTCACCGAGAAGTTAAGTAAGATATTCAAAAAGGACGGGGTGAAAAATCTGCTCGTTGTGATCAGGTAGCAAAATAACACAATAATTGTAAGCTACGTAGTTAAGGGAGAAAGATTTTAAGCCATATGAACATCAAATTAGCGAGATGTTTTCACCAAGATTTCAAGAAACGTGTTCACAGGAAGTGTTCATGTGTTATATAGGCACAACAGTACTCCACCATTTTAGTCGGGTAAATGATAGAAAAAGCTATAGTTTAAGACTATTTAAGTTATTTAAAAAGAATCCCTGGCTAGCCTGGGTCTCAGACAGTAATAAAATGATTTAGGCTAAAGAGGATAGCGCAAGGCTGAAATTCCACAGACTTCATGTTACGCATTCCAGTGTGCCACAGACGTTGGCGGTCAAAGTCATAAAAGAACCTCCAGCCTGCGCACCCCCCTTACAATATTTCCTGTCCAGTCTTTTACAAATCAGACCCACACACAAACAATACACGCACTGACCAATTCACAGCCCACTCAACAAAAAAAAACCCACTTGATTGGGTGTTTTATCTAAAAAACCGCGCCTGCCACTCAACAAACATCCCAGATCACGTACAATTCAAAAAATATTTAAACAAAGTAACGAGAAATAAGCAAATATAATGCTTATAGACTGCCATTAAAAACCTACAAAAATAAAACAAATTTACTTATAAAATTTGTTATGTGAATAAATGGAAACAGAGACTAACAAATTAAGAAAGCACGGCGGTAATACGTAAGATTATCATAAAAACCTTAAATGTTAAAAAAAACCCACATACACACACCCACCGCAACACGAAGCTTCCCAAAACATTTTTGATTTCAGGAAGTAAGAAAACTTAAAAAAAAAAAAAATAATACCATAAATTTTCATAAAGAACTTTATAAAAAAAGTTAAAAGCTGTATGCGACAGGTTAATCATAATTTTCGTATAAATTAAAATTCAGTAAGAACTAAATAGTTAAAATAAGGAGATACTAAAAACGCTCAATCGGGTCAAGAATTCCGTGTCGTCTCTCGGATAATATTAGTTTAAGTTATTTTGATTTCGATCTGAATCCTCCTTATATCTGAATTTATAAAGATAATCACGTATATATTATATTAATATATTATATATATATATATATATATATAATATATAATATTTATATTAACTATATATATATATTATATATATAATAATATATTATATAGCTATTAGTTTTTATATAGTATATATATAATTATTATATTATATATATTATGGCAAAGTACTTAACGCCGCCGCACGACTGAACGGGAGCTACGGATCAAAAAACATTTTTCTACAAGGTTAGACTCTATTGATTACATAAAGATTGTTTCCTAGGGGTCGATAAAGAATTTTTTTTTTTTTACCTGTATATATGGGGCGATAATTTATAGTATAAATAATAATTGTAAATGTAATTCACAACGGCAATGTAGGGGCCTCTAGCCCGACCGGCGGAACACAAAAGGGGGACGTATTTCCATTATCCCCGTATCGGGAGGGGTGAGGAAACCCCGCGATCACCTATATCCAATAAAGCCGTGCGGGGTTTCCGTGAGACTCCTCCCCGGAGTGGGGGGGAAATATCACTACCCGTAGTTCCCCTGGGACAACGCCGAGAGACTCCTCTACTGTTAACTTTCCTAGCCATCTGAGTTGCGTGTAATATCCCTGGGTACGTTACTTGTAAGCTTAAATAAAAAACAAAACAAAACTAACCTAGCTAAGGTTTTATTTTAACGAGTATACTGTTATTATAAAAGGTCTTAAAAATAGGGCATTTTCTCTCCTCAGTTATACTTATACATTGATCTAACATAATCTGTTTTTCCTCGTTCCATCATACAGAAATCTAAAATTTAAACCCTTTTAGTGATTTCCAGAAAATGTCTAGTACGACCTGGTCAAAAATTTCATTTCTACTGATATTATTTTATTTATGTTATGGTATTCTATTCTTATGTATCCCATGACTATTTCTTAAAACCTGTGATTCTGAGCTTGATTCTTACCTTGGAAATTTTTTTTTGTATCGACTTTTGTTCTCTGTTCTGTCTTGGGCATTAAAGTGAATCTTGTACTTGATACCATATAAAATAAACCTCATATGTTATATCATATGTTTTATTTGTAATCGGCACCATCTAAAAATATATATTATATTATATATATATATAATATATGCTTATCTAAATTATGTATAAAAATGAATAATATATAGCTCTAATATTCTATATATATCATTTAATATATTGATTTATATGTTTAATTTCAATTAACTGCAATCATATTTCCTTATATATTCATCAAAAATATTAATGCTATCAGTAAAAACCGGCAAATCATACATCTGTGATAAAGAAGTTGGATTGAAATGACGGAAAAATTGTAAAAAAAAAAAAAAAAAAAAAAAAAAAAAAAAAAATAATATATCTCAAAACTAACAATACTACGCGAACCGGCATCCCAGAGAAATCCTGGGAAATTTCAACGCCATAAATTTGCAAAAAATCAAAATGATTTTAACAAGTTATTGTTATATTCAATTATGATTACTGACGCCTATTTAAGCTATGGAAGTGATTAGCCACACACAACACAGACTTTGTTTTTAAAAAAATGAATTTCAAACAAACATTTCATCTTTACTTTAGCTTTAGGAATACCCAAGGTAAACCGCAAAGGTGGAAGGAGTCGGGGTCTCTCGGCCTTCCGGGGACTACGGGGTAGGACTAACCCCCCTCCGGGGTATGTCTCCGGAACCCCCGCCTCTTTGGGTATTTGGGTGTCGCGGACGTTCCTCCGCCCCTCCCCTACGGGGTAATGGAAAACGTCCCGCCCTAATATCCCCGCGGCTCGAGCCCCCTAGGGTGCCGTATAAAGCATTTTCTAATGTACAAATTCTATCCCGAGAATTACCAAAATGTATTGCCATTTCGCTGTAGCTGATTGTAGTTTTTGAGATATTTTTTTTTTTTTTTTTTTTTTTTTTTTTTTTTTTTTTTTTTTACAATTTTCCGTACTAAAATTGACCAGCCATGTCCACCAATGCTATTCCGTTTTTACCTGTAACATTAATTAGTTTTTCTGAGATACATATGACGGATAATATAAATAGGCTGGCCTATATAATATATATAGTTATATATATATAATAATATATATATATATATAATTATATAATAATATATATATATATATATATATATATATAATACTATCATAAGTATATATATATATGGCCATATCTTATAATTATCCGTGTTCGTTTCATTTGTAGCGAGAAACAGAGTCACTATATAGGCGACTATACGAGTCACTTTATTGGCTTTTGAGTCACATACGTATGTTGGCAGATGCACGAGTCCTTTTTTGGGTTACATGAACGTAATATGTTCTTCGACTGTATTGGTACATTTTAAGTTAAAACCTCCCTATTTTAAACATTCTAAAATAATAAATATGTCCGCTGATAAAGTACTTAATGAATTAGTTTCTGATGAAGATAATGTATTAGCCTTTTTTCAATATAATAACAATATTAGAAAAAAAGAATCTGTAAAGTTGCGGTAAGTAGGAGATGGAATAACAAAAGAAAGTGGGAATAAACATTTGAGAGAATCATGTAAGACATATTTTTCCGTAACACCTAAAAATTTTGCGCTTGCGAATAATACAGAATTTCATACCGAGAAAAGTGTTTCAAACTGTTCTTTTATTTCACTACAACGAATACTATTGTACTCAAGTCGACATTCTTAGAACCTTCTCAAAATTCGCACAACTGTCGATTGGTTTTCGTTTAGCCGGCAAAATTTTGAATCAAGTGAAAAATCCTCTTTTACAGTTCGGTTAATGATCCTTTTTATGAGAAATGCCTTGACATTTTTTTTTTAACTTAAAAACGATTAGGGAGGGGAAGCGCAACTTGCTTGGCCGCAAGCACAATCCCATCTAGGTTGCGTTTCATTGTTCGCAGAGCAATGACTAACAAATCGTATGGTTGGTCTAGAACGTACGCGGCTTTTAAGTTAGGTTAGCGAGAAAAGCGTGGTTAGGTAGAACACCGATCGATTTGTGCAACGCACCCATCCACTAGGTTACGGTTTCGTTTTGGGCATGACGCTCAATGTAGGTTTAGTTTCCGAGTGTACGGCTTTTTTTAAGTTAGGTTAGGATAAATTGGATATTGAAGTCAGACACCGAATTTAATATATATTATATTTTAATACTATCATATATTATTATTAATATATCATAAAATATAATATCATATATATATATATATATATATAATATATAACAGTCGCTGAGTCGTGTGCTACGGTTTGTGTACTCTAAGGCCGAACGTGACCTGAACTTTGATCGCATGGCTACCATGACCATGCGACCTCAAGAAAGCCAGTCGGCTCTTGGGTACACAGATGCATCAGAACATGAAAGGGCGGCAAAAAGTTAGCTTTACCATTATATCATAATAATATATAATATATATATATTAAAATTATATATAATATATATATTATATTATATTATAATATTATATATATATAATATAAATTATATATATATATTATATATATAAAATTAATATCATATATTCAAATTTTTAAAACTAACATATGTGAAATCTTGATATCACGTATGTAATTTGACGGCATAACATTGAAAATAGTATAAACATGTTTTAAACGGATAAGCGGGAGGGGCTCGGCTCCACTAAACAAATCCCCATTCCCCCTGAAAGAGTCCTATCTTTCTAATTTAACAAATAACTCTCCTGTTATACGATAAAGAAGGATATCAACGACAAACACAAAATATTAGATTCCCATGAATTCAAAACTAAACGGCTGTTATCAGATAAAAACGTTTTTAAAAAGTAGGCAGGTTAAAAATATACGGAAATTTTCAAATATTAAAAATTGCAGATTGAACAAGATCCTGAGGAACTCCATTGTTCAAATCAATATTGATAGATTTAAATCAATGAATAAATACACTGGCATAATATAATATAATATATATGAGCTATATAATTTATAATTATAGTATATATATTATTATATATATAATATAATATTATATATATAATATATATAAATATAATATATATATATTTATATAAATATTGTATTCATAGTAATATATATATATATATAATTATATAATATTATTATCTATATATAATATATATACTTACTATCATATATATACAAATATAGAGAAATAATTTATGAGGGTAGACTACAGGCCTGATGAGCTATCTTACAGGCGATTTCTCGAAAATTTATTAGAGCCTAATCGCTTGAAACATGGTATATAATCCATGAGCGTGATAAGCTACTTACCGGACAGCTTTTCAGTCTCTAGGATGTATATAGGCGCAACCCTCCCCCAATAAGCATAGCTGAAATCTGCGGTGTTTACGCGATGTTGGGCACTCTCCAGCGAGTGCCTATAGGCCTAATAAGCGCGTACCCAACTCGAACACCGTTCGATTGACACCAACCCAACCGACTAACCCGGCTATTATTATGTATTTTTATTATATTATTATTTATTATATTATTACTTATTCATTATTAATTATTTAATTATTAAATTATTATATATATTTATTATTATTATCATTATTATTATTATTATTATTATATAATTATATTATATTTAATATTAATTACGTAAAAAAATCGAGCTCACTGCGTGAGCTCGATTTTGAGCCGATTCCAGCTTCACCTCCGACTTCCGGTTCCAGCTCAGCCTCCTATTCCTCCTGTTCCGACTATCCGGTAATTCCCGACTACCGACTTCCGACTCCGACTTCCAGAGTCGATTTTTATCGACTCCCGGTTCCGACTCCCTATAAGTATATATATAATATATATATATAATATATATATATATAATTAATCTATATATTAAAAATATATATATATATATATATAATTAATATATAATATATATATCTAATATATATATCTATATATATACTATATATATAATATTATATAATATATATAATTATAGATATAATATATATATATATATATATATTATATATTATATAATATATATATATACATATATATATATATTAAGTTATATATATTATAATATAATATTATTATATTCTATTTTATTATATATCGTATAATATAGTATATAGGTATATTGTATATGGTACTTATAAATTATAGTATAGTATATATATTATATAAATTCTTTTTTGATATATATATATATAACTAATTCAGATATATATATATATATTCTATATTACACATAATATATCAAGTATATTATATAGGAATGATTATTTTTTAGCTCCGGCTATCCAGACCTGTCCGCTGTCTGTGCCTTCGGCTCCGCGGTCCGGCTCCTGGCTCCGCTACATACCATACAGAGGTATGAGGTTATCATATCGTGGTTTACAACTTTGGATGGTCTGTGCGGTTGGTTCATTGGTTACGTCCCACCATTTTTTTAATCCATGTCCCCGTACCCCTTCCGACGGAGCGGTTCGTCACCCGCCGCCGCCTTAGCGTCCACATAACGGGGCGGACCGTTCCGTCGCTACCTTGTTCCGGCACTGCCCTAAAATAAATCGTAATCAGTTGCTTTGTTCGGATCCTCTAGACCACAACGACATGTTTGGCTAGACAGCGCCTATTCACGTATGATGTTAAATTCTTTCCCTTAGACGATTAGATTTGTTGCATATCCGTGATGTGTGTCAGTTAGCGAGGTTATTGTCTCTCTCCGTACCTGGCGCGGGTAGTCGTCCTGGCAGGCCGATGTCGTTTACTTGGGACATTAAATTTTAAACATTCGTTATAACACAATTCGTTGTCGTTCTTGTAATTACGGTTATTCGAACCAGTAGATCTCGATGTCACCTCGATGCCGTTATTTAAGAGAAGTATAACCTGTCTGTCTAGTACCCCTTCTCCTCACAGAGGGGTGTCCCCACTTTGGACAAAAAGCACAGATGGCCAACAGAAGGCCCGAAGGAGGAAGGAAATAAGGATGAAGAATGAATAAGTAAGAAAAGAGGGAGAAGACGTCTGACTCCTGAGGAGTAGCTCTATGAGTTGGACAGGCTGCATCTGGTGCTAGGCTCGTCGCGCTGTCATGTGGCCCCTAGTTATCTTTCATAACTTATTTGGGGTGTAATGAAATATTGAGTCGTGTTTTTATTTATATGTCTTGTCTTCGGGTTCTCTGTATTCTCAAAAATTATTTAGGATTTCAGAAACCATCAATATAAAAGAATAAAAATAAAATAAATAAAAAAAAATAAATAATTAAATAAAATTTCTTATTCCTTTTTCATGTTTATAATACAACTTTACGTTTTTACATACCCAGAAGCAGTAAATCAGTAAATCATCAAGTAAATCAAAAAAATTCAAACAGTTCTCCTCCACCTCGTCCGTGAACCGTGTGGCTGACTTCTCATGGGGTCTCTTTTAGTTCCTGACTCTATTCACTTGAGCGCCAAATTTTTCGATCTCAAGTCAACTGATCTTTTTCCTTACCCAAAAGATTGTCGTATAATGTTTTACAGATTACACTATGACCTATGAGCATCTAGAACTGGGCAGTCTAATAAGTCCTAGTGTTTTATCAACTCAGTAAAGCTCAGTTATAACATGGTAGGCTCCAATCCACTTGAACCATCCTCACATAGCCAACCTTGCCGGGCTGTTCTCAGCGTCATGTTCTCGTGACCTATTGATCAGAGACTGATCCACACTGCGCTGTTCCTCGTATAATTTACGTATATTTTACGAGAGCATAAAAAATCTGTTAATGTGTTTTACTGTCTACACCTAAAAGGCAGTAAATTGTCAGTAAAAATCAATTGTTCGCTTCACCAACCATCCAATGCACTCTCCTGTCAAGTCATATATACTTGATCTATTGATCTAATTGATTCTATGATTCAAGTCCTATTTTTTCTCACGCTTCATATTATTTCATATTGAGTCCTATTGGTTTTTATACAGTTTCTTCCTCCGTGTCTTCTCTAATCATATAAATTCCAGGTAGCACCTATTTGCACTTTATGTCCACGTCTGCTCGCTTCTCCTTTATCCGCCTGCTCTTTATTCCACCATGCGTAGGCCGTCCGGTTGTGCACATGGTTAGGCACCTTGTGCACACGTGTGCACAGTTATCGATCCCCTGTGTTTGTCACTACTACTGGTAATAATAATTCTAATAATAATATATTTAATTTTTTCAGGATAAACTAACATCTTACTTATCTCAAGGTAAGTAAAAAAAAATTGGTTGATTTAATTTATGGCAAAATAAGAGGCATGCAGTGCAGTGCAGTGCAGTTGGTAATTTTCAGGTACTTGGCCACCTCTATAAGAGGGTTTGGGATCATTAGGGATTGAGTGCTTCAGGTGTGATGTAGGGAGAGAAGAGTTTGGAGGTGAGGTTATTTATAACTTTGCAATAGATTTTAAAATAATAGGAATTCGGTTCCGATTCAAAAAAAAGTTTCAGTTTGAACTTTTTATGCCTTCTCACGTGATCTCGTATTTCCAACTTGTAGGAATAATCATTTGGAACTAGTTGGAACTCCATATAAAAATGCTAGACATTACGTTACATAAAATTTATCTCATCCTTACAACAGCACTTGGGTAGGTTATTTTTCTTTAAATAGCGCCATCATTTGAGAGAAACGAGATCTCCACCATCCTTGTATCATGCTATCTATCT
>JABUQX010052117.1:10000-15000 GCA_015478945.1 Trachelipus rathkii
ATATATATATATATATATATATATATATATATATATATATATATATATATATACGGTATATATATAATATATATATATATATATATATATATATATATATATAATGAGAAGCGGTAAAGAATTAACTGCCTTCTGGGATTGGTAAACTTACCGCATACAAAGCGTGAGGGTCAATATGCCCGGTAAGTTATACAACTGAGCTATCCTCCAACCCAAAAAAGTTGGATCTCAAGAACAGCTATAAAGCAACCGAATTCCCGTCATGACATCACCAGGTGTCCAGTCTGTCCTATTCTCTCGTTCTTTATATTTAGATGTGCAATACGCAGCGGCATCGCAACATAATGAGAAGGTAGCACTAACCGTGCTCTTGGGATTGAACCACAGATGCGTGATATTGCGTTCGAAAGAAGAAGCCCTTCATCCCAAAGGATTAAACAGCAGTGCAAATGGGAGCCTTTCAGAGCATCAAAGTTCTGTTTTCTCAGCCTCTATAGTTTTAGATGTTAAATATTGCATGTAATAATCGCAATTATTATGCAATATTTAACACTAAAATATAAAGAACGAGAGATAGGACAGGCTGGACACCTGGTGATACCGCTTGATGGGAACTCGGTTGCTTTATAGCTGTTCTTGAATCCAACTTTGGGTTGGAGGATAGCTCAGTTGTATAGCACCGGGCATATTGTCCTCACGCGCAACATGCTGTGGTTCAATCCCAGAGAAGGCAAAATTTCTTTATCTTCCCATTATATGTCTCCATCTTTAACATCCTTATCTAATCATGATTATTATGCAATATTTAACATCTATATATATATATATATATTATTATATATTAGCATATATTATATATATATATATATATATATATAAGTTATTACATATATTATATATAGATATTGTTATTAGAGTTATATATATATATATATATTATATATATATAAATATATATATATATATTATAATATTATACATAGATATATATATATATATATATATATATATGTTATATATATTATTATTATATATATTATATATGTATATATATATATATAGAGTTATATATATATATATATATATATATATATATATATATAGTTCTGCTTGTTTTAATTTGATATCTAAGTGCATCTTTGTGAAAGTTTGAATTTATGTCATATATTTTTTAATAACAAGGAGTAGGAAATATTTAAATTTGTATATTTTTTTCCTTCGCAGGTCGGTACAAGGGGGGAAATAGAGCTTTCATAAAATTCAAAATCCCACGAATTTGAGAGAGAGCCAACTTCTCGATCACCCAGCAATTGCTTCTGTTTGCGGGACCCCCTGGGCTAAGGCCGAGCTGGCAAAAAGCACTTCTGCTATCATATATCTGGTATCCTCCTGTCATCCATTGCCTAAGTGCCACACCTCCTGAGCCCCCTGTACCCATTTCTCTAAAGGGGAAGACGGCCCTCTTCATAAGGGAGCAATAAATCAGAAGACGATGAAGTCGTTGATCCTGAATATATAGTGTAGCTGAGGAGAGAAACTCATTTTTCCTCAGCCAAGAAGACATCAACGATTTGATCGTAATTGACATCTCAATAAAAAGTTCAATGCCGAGCTTTTGACGTTGAGACTCAGGCAGTGGAATTTGTTACATGAAAGTGTGAAAGCCTCGCAAGTCTGAGAAAACGTCACCACTCTTTATCAACTTTTTTCACCAGTCAATATGGGCTTTTTTTGCCACAATGTGACAGGTTTGTTTGAGGCACTTGGAATTGCCTGTAACCACTGCGAGTGGAGACTCTTCATTGATAGCTCATCGAAGAGTCTCAAAGCTATGCTACTTCATAATAGTAACAAATATCCATCTCTTCCTTTGGCTCACTCGATGCAGCTCAAAGAGGAACACAGCAGCGTGAAACTATTGCTAAGTGCACTTGAAATATGAAGAACACAATTATTGGGAAGTTATTGGAGATTTCAAAAATGGTGGCCTTCCTCCTTGATGAGCCTCCGGCGGCTTTACCAAGCTTCCATGTTACCATTGTCTCTGGGACAGCAGAGCCTCCGTAGAACACTACCAATGGCGGGATTGGCCATAGCGGACTGAGTTCAGTGTAGGGAGGAACAATTTCAAATGGGAGTCTCTGTTGGACCCCAGAAAATATTACTTCCTCCACTACACATAAAATTAGGCCTGATGAAACAGTTTGTCATAGCTGTAGATAAGGAGTCCTCAGTCTTCATCTACCTGCAAGATATCTTCCCTAAGCTGTCTGAGGCAAAGATCAAAGCCGGTGTGTTCGTCGGACCACAAATAAAAACGATCATAGCAAGGAATTCCAGAAGAAGCTGACTATGAAAGAAAAGCAGCTTGGAACAGCTTTGTTTCAGTGGTTCTTGGCTTCCTTGGTCAAAAACTATGAGGAGCTTTTTGAAACCTTAGTCAGGAACTAAGACAAAACGGGATGCAGGATATCTATCAAAGTCCATATCCTTGATGCTCATCTTGCAAAATTTAAGGAGAACATGGGGAAGCGTACTCAAGGAGAATGGCTAGCGACTTAAACTTTGAACGCCTCTACCAAGGATCCCATAACTAAAACCTGATTGGAGACTATATTTGGGAGTTGATTCGTGAAAGCAACTTATCGTATAAGTGTAAATCCAGAAAAACTTCTCACTTCTCAATATTTGTTGTATAAACTAAGAATAAACAAAATGCTACTTTTGAGTTTTTTTTGTTGTGTTTTTTCTATTTTGTGTAACCGAGAATGATTATATTCACCAATTTTTTTTTTATATCGAATTTGGTAAATTTGTGAAAATAGCATTATCCTGGTTGCAAAATAAAAGTTTGGTGGAAATAATAGCCATTTTTCATACCTTCTAGGTTTAAGAAAATAGGAAATTACAGTTGTTGCCCAAAGACCAAAAATTTTTTACATAGTGATTTCATTGAACACACTTGACTTATTCTTCATCACTACTCATTCTCTATATAAATATACAATTTTCTCTCCTCTCGGTAACTCTTACCACAATATTGTAGCTCTTAATTAAAATATTTTCTTTCCAGTTTCCACGTTACCTTAAACGTATTTTCTCGTACTTTTACCAGGCTAGTTGTGGGGCATTCCGTCTCTTCTACGCTCTCCTTGGAATGAATTTTGCATGGACACAAAAGATGCTTTGGAGTCTGCCAAAATGTAGGAGCTGTAATTGATTATGTGATGAGCAGGTTCATTCTTTCTTAGTCAAAGTATTACTTTCTCCAAAATTCATGATTCGATGGTGCCAATTCTCAATGGAAAACTTTTATTTTCAATTACACTTGCTAAATTTCATTCAGGGAGGATGCTGCATTAGTAATATTAAACTAGCTAAGTGTACTTTCACATTCATTAAAACTTTCTTGGTTTTACTAATGAGAGTTTCTGCTATTATTCCAAAACTATCTCACAACTCTTATAAATCTGCTTTTCGGAAACTTTCTTGGTCTATTTGATCTGCAGTTAACGTTTCTATCAAAAGACTTTTTGGTCCACTTTTTTCATCTAATTCCACACTGAACGATACCGGTATCTCTCCTCCTGCCCCTTCTCCTATCATGTGTCCCATGCCTTTAAGGTATGATTTTTTTGTTAGTGGAAGCTTGAGAGTACTCATCTGATTCTGAAGAAGGGTATGCTGTGAACCATCTAACTATAGCCTTCTATAGGATTCCTCAACGCATTCTGCCTAAAATTCAATTTATTTTTAATTAGCTCGTTTCAGATCATCAGGATGATTTTCAACGCCCGAGGTGAACTAACGACAATACTTTACTATTTATCTTACTGCCTTATGATCTCCTACCCTTATTGACTGTGGGGAGCTCTTGTGTGTTAGAGCTGACATATCCAAGACTTGACGGGCACATGTGTCATTGCTATCTCAGCTTCCTTTCAGTTTTTTCACTCTTGCCTAGTTTTCTCTCAAATCGCTCCAGGTCAGCATTTCTTGATGGGGGACATAGAGTTCTTCTTTCTTCCCTATTAGTTGTAGTGTCTTCAGGATTCTGTTTTATCTCCTACTTTATTCCCACTTTTCATCAACGACCTCCTCTGCTGCAGTTCTGACTCTGTTCATTCTTATGCTAATGACTCGACTCTCAATTCATTCTATTCAATTATAATGTACGAACAAGAGTAGTCTTCTTCTCGACATCAGATCTGGTTTTATTCTTAGCCAATCTGGATGGGATTTCCAATTGTTGCTAAAGCTATGAAATTCAAATCTAAAAATCAACTTCCACAAGTTTCCCTCTCAAAAACATTTCCCATGTTTGCAATCTTCTACCGTCTCACCTGTAAACAACATAAACAATCTTGATCTGAATATAAGCAGTAAATTGTTTAGGAAAGGTCATATTAACACGGTTGATAAAGTGGCCTCAAGGAAGCTGAGAGTTCTTTTCAGGTTGAGTCTTTTTCTTCCACACAGTTACTCCAACTATGCAAAGTTTTTATCCAACCTTGTTTTCTCTAAATATTCTTACATTTGGGAAAGTTCTTATTGTACCCTTTTCGTCAGGTTTGAGTCTAGGGTTAAAATGCTAATAGACTTTGGAGCTCTATTTCTTTTATATAGCTAACAGCGACAGGAGCTTGAGGAGGCTTATGACTTGCATTCCACCACCGTTGTAGCTCGATGTGGCAAAAATGTACCTTTTTCACGCGAATTTTGTGTAGAGATTGGTAACTCCAAATTTGCTAGTTGTGTTGTGATACCTCCATCCTTCCAGTCATCTAGGTTCAGTGAAATTTCTTCCCATATTTGTTTTCCCAACTGTATTTATTCCTCCGCACCTTAAAACTTGCGTTTGCTCTCATCTGTGGGATTTGATGGGTTCTCTTCTGTCTTTTTTCTCTGTTCCCTTCTTGAAGAGACCTTTCCCCAAGAGTGGTGGTAATCTCTAGAAAAACAAATCTGGAATACATAGATGAACTTCATGGAACTACTTT
>JABUQX010052117.1:17500-20000 GCA_015478945.1 Trachelipus rathkii
ATAATATATATATCTCTATATATATATATATATATATATATATATATATATATATATATAGCTTCAATAAAAGAAAATAAAACAATCTAACATTGATATCAATTTCAAAATACAAAAAAGATATAGTTTTTTGTTTTACATAAATATTTCTTCAATTGATCTCTTGAATAACACATGCTTTAATAACTACCTCATTTACATTGTATGGCTATGATGGATACCCATTAAAGCAAGTTCTGTTAGGTTTTCTTTTCCCGTAGAATTGAAAAAGTGTGTTTTCAGCTTTTAAGAGAGGGAAATATTTTTTTGTAGTGCACTGTTTTGAGCGAGGTAAATGCTAAAATCCTTAATTAACAATCCAAATGTGAATGTACACAGTTCAAATTTATTTGCAAAATTTGTAAATTTTTTAATAGATATCGATGGAATGAGTAACTATACAAAGATTAGTAAGTAAATGGTTTAAAAAATCAATCAAGAAAAGAATTGTAAATAGCCCATGTATTGTTCCATTTAACATTTGATTCTCCACATGAGGCATTTTTAATTTCTTCATTAGCATAAAAGCAGAAGTTTTGTTGCAACTTCTAAAATGTTTCATTGATGTTTGCATGAAAATCTTTCAAAACAAACATCACGTTTTTAAAGTGATTAAGATTTTCAATGTGATTAAGAGCAGTTGCTGTCACTAATTATGAAGGCTGAAATGTAGTAATAATGGAAGAGTGTATGTCAATAAAGTTGAAATTATAAATAAACTTATAACAAATTTGGTTTTGATTGCAGACTTCAAAATATCTTAGTTTTTTGAAGAAGATTTAATATCCTGATCTATTCAAGCTCCTCTAAAGCTTAATCAAATGCTTTAAAAGTTTCTCTAGATCGTAACAATCCATCGAAACTTTCCACCAACCTTGCTTCGCCATCCGAGTGAGGTTAGTCCATTTTGTTTCTGGGAAAAATCTTTCCTACTTTTTCTATTAAAATAGGTAGTCGTCATGACAATCTAAATAGTACCTAGTTGTATTCGCTGTGCTATAAAGTTTCTTATGTGTTGTACTTCACATGGATGTGAACAGCAATGAGCATATAACACCGCTGGATATTTTCAACAGCTTAAACACCTCTAAAACATTTATTCATTGATTTTGCACCATCATAACACTGACCAATTAAAAATCACTATTATTTTCAGCGTTCGTTGTATTCCCTCCTCTAGAGATTAGGAAATAAAGAGACAGCAAGAAGCCACATGGGCCTATCGAGTCTGTCCCAGTCAACTAAATATTTATCAAACACATGCTCATGCAACATGCACAACCTACACCGCACCCTAAGGCTTGTCAATATCATAAACAAAGGTCAATATAACATATACGCCAACTACTACCAAAAGCAAAAACTATAGCTAAGGTACATGCTAACCTCACTACAAGCTTTAATAAGTTTATTGTCATACCGATGATTACAACGTGCAGTTTTACCTTAATAACTAATTAAAATTTCGCCAATGTAGCTTAGTCAAAATGTACTATATGATGCCCAAACCATCCAAATACATATCCAATCTTTTCTTAAATGTTCCCAGTAAGTCACACTCAAAAACCTCCTGCTGTAAACCATTCCAAAAATTAACAACCCTAATACTGAATGAATGTTTTTTTACTTCAAGATTACATGTCTTCTTCATAATTTTCTTATTTGTGTCCCCTAGTCTCCCATCCGTGGTACACTATAGAGAATTTATTGATCTCAGTATTATCGAAAGATTCCATTTGTAAAATAGGTTCTTGAAACCAGGATGATCAATTCTTCAGTACAGAGATGGCAACCAAACAATGAAAATTTGAAAAATCTCAAAAGCCTCCATTCAATCTCTAACTTCTTATAGAGGTCTGCAAATACAGAGAGAATATGTGATTCTTTCCGAGAAGACAACAGAAAAATAACACATGAAAATATTTCAAACAAAGAATAGTTTGAGCTGAGTGCTTACCAGAAAGATATTTTCACCTATGGGGAATTCCATCGAGGAGATATTTGAAATAATTGAACTTTCTAGTTATAAAAAATCCTCAAACGGCGAGGCCTACATAAATCCCACCAGAGTTGTGGAAAACAAATTCCAGATATAGATGATAGACCGACATGACCAGAAAATGCTCAAGTCAAAGGTAAAATATGTTAAAGAGTGTTACAGATTTTCAGGAAGAGCACAGCACATATTAGAATGAGCATAACATTTGTGCTTGGGGTCAAGGAGCTAAACATTAAAATGATGACACTGCGATGAGAGATGAGAAACACAAATACATTAGATACACAGATTACCAAACGAGGAGAAATTAGACTGCAAAGTTCAGAAAAAAATTTATTCTAATATCGATAGTTTAGAGAAAGTAAGGTAAAAAAAATTAGAAGACCAGAAAGATATTAGAGGCCTAGTGATAGCCTTCTCCAACAGTTGCTATAGATCGAATTGAAACGGAAATCAGAGCAA
>JABUQX010052117.1:25000-31353 GCA_015478945.1 Trachelipus rathkii
ATGGCACAACAGGGAGCAAACGTCATAAAAATTTAGACATATGCACAATAAGATTAAGATTATGCTATACAGTTGTGTCAACGCGTGTCTGAGAGAAATATGTTACTAAGCATCAAGCATAACATTAACAGAGGTTGCAAATCTCAATAAACGATTAAAATAACAAAGGTTTGTTCCGAATTTTACAAATGAGACGAACGGGCATAAATTTAAATAAAGCACCGTGACTTATTTACCGCGGTTGTTGCGCCATTTGTGAATAGGGAAACATTAAATGTCACATATGTTAATTATTTTGGCACAACAGGGAGCATAACCTTATGCATTTTCATAATGCCGATCAACAGTGAATAGTTACAAATAACGAGAGTTGCGTATCATAAAATGCGACGAATCCGATATTTTCTATCCGACTTAAATGTTAATATTGAATCCTACAGAACAACAAACCTAACATCACCGTAAACAATGAAGTTGATTAACTGTTAACGTTATACAAGTTTTCTACAGTTAACAACTAGTAAGTAGGAGACATAACAATAACATATCAAAAACGGTAGCCTATTCGATACTTTCTCAAGGCATTATCTCCAAAAGCTTCCTGTTGCATGTACAATTAAGCATTGTAGATCCATTTTAACAAAAATTTATCATATACATATGACTAATTAAAATCCAAAAATACACAAGATCAGGTGAAATACGCTAGTACGTAATAAAAGGTTTCACCTCAATAAAAGCTAACAGGCTTTGCCCAAACTAAAAAATAATGTACAACAACAAAACCTAACACAACTTACGCCTGAAACTGCTAACATTAACAAAGTTTCACACTTAACATCATAAAGTAACTAACATTGCACCAAAAACGGTTAATCTATTCATGTTTTTTCAACATACTCTACATATAACGTTAATGTTTAGCATTGACACTAAAATAATATTTAAAACAAAAAATATATCAAATCCTGTCCTAATTAATCAATAACAGACCAACCGAATATATGCGTAACGTAACAAAAGTTTTTTACATTATACATAGTAATATTACAAAAATTTTATCATAACCGTTACTAACTATCATAATCACCAGACATAATAAATGCAAACATAACAAAGTTTTATCCAAACATAACATAAAAAAATAACAAAGTTTTTCCAAACAGTAACGAAAAATAAGTCTGTTGAATAAAATATCATTAGGTAATGTGTAATAGTTTTTTAGCCGTATTTTTAAAGCGTAAATCAGTAAATCAGTTAAATTCAAACCACTCGTCCCCTCCTCTCCTCCTACCCATGCCGTTCATGACCAGTTTTGATATTGAGTCTTTATATACTAACCAATGAATAAATGCTAACGTATACCATTGTTTTCACGTTAATAAAGCTAATACCTAGACATCAACCGAGAACTAAGTAATATAATGACACAATGTCAATAACTAAACACACCTTACATCACGAATAAACTACAACGATGTGTAACAAAATTCGAATACTAGTAACAAACCAGTTTAAATGTACCTTCTAGGCGCAGCGATACGAATGAACGGGTATACCCGTGACGTTCATCGCACTCTCTTGTCACACCTATTATGTTGGTGTGTGGTCTCGATGTATCAATTAATGGTTAAGTTTTTACTTAACAGACTATTGATTTAACATTCGTCAATTCGGGGTAATCATTTCGATAAAACTCAGTAACCCGTAAAAAATGAAGAGTTTTTTTATATTATCTAACGCAGCGGCGGAGATATATATTTGCTTGTAACGAATGTTAGAGGATAAGTTTGCTTATATTAATGAAGCTATTACGTTAATATGTCAATCTGTTGTATATGGAGTTAAAAAAATAAGTACAACGACCAAACCTAACACAACGCTCGCTCGAATATATCCGTTAACTATTGAACGAAGGTCCACGCTTATTAATATCATAAAGTAGCTGAACACTCCGTACAATACGTAACCTATCAACTTTTTCCAAACATAACCTCTAACATATTAACGTAAATTTTACATTGACACAGTAATACTTGACAAAAATTTATCCTAACTTTGCTCTAAAGTTATTCATACAGAACCCAACGAATTAACTGTAAAGCAGTAAATGTTTTATCCAATACATGAACGACATATAATAAGTCTTATGAATAAGAATTATTCATAGTTGAAGAGTTGTAAAGTTTACAATGTATTTTGAAAACACGTAAATCAGTAAATCACGTAATCAAAACTATCACCCTTTCCCACACTTCCCTCTATTGACCTTTGTGAGTCTAATTAATCTATTTGATCATGTCACATTTTCGGTATCATTTCGGATAAACATAAAACAAAAATAAGTTCTTTATACAGCTAACCATCGATGTATATCCTAACGTAACTAACGTTTTTTACATTAATGAAAGCTAACATATACATAGCCTGAATCTTAAGATATAATATATAACGACATAACCTAACCACCTATGTACGTAATAAACTACTAACATTAACAAACTTCTGCACTTAGCAACAAGTAATGTACCTAACACATCGTACAAAACGTAACCTATCTCATTCAACACCTTTTTTCAAGCATATCTCTAACAATATCAATGTTAATTTTACACTAACATCGTAAATATTTAACAAAAATTTAGCATCAACAATTAGTAAAGAAGACGAACGAAATATAATACAACGTAACTAAATTTTTTTTACATCTATTATTCGTCATATTAAACAAAAATTCATCATAACATCGCCTAAATTATCAATATTTCCCCACGAATCTGCGCACGATAAACAAATGTTTAAACCAAACAGTAAGCATCAAAAAATAGACAATAATTTTAAGCAGAGTTCGCAAACAAATGATAATCAAAGTTAAAATATTGATAAAAGTCACAGTTACAAGCTAAGCGTAAAAGTTTGACTGATTTTAAAAAACGGTAAATCAGTAAATCATAAGAATCAAACCAACCCTCCCTGCTGTCCCTATCCATGCCATCCCATCCTATGATCTATTTGAAACTATTGTATCAAGTCATATTTCGAGTATCACTTTTGGTATAAAGCATAACAAAAACTAAGTTCTTTATATTCTGACCAGCGAATATATGCTTACGTAAACAAAGTGTTTAGCATCAATAAAGCTAACATATTAATAAACCATGACAAAGAATATTAAGATGTACAATATGCTAAACCGAACATACCTTGGCATTATGAATTAGAGCGTCCTAACAACCTCGACTGAAATTCCCTATCTTATCAAGTGAAAGTAGCTAACATGTCATACAATATTTGGGGCGATATGTTCCTCCTATTTTTCCAGCATATCAGTCAATAGGTTAAAGCGTATTAATCTAACAAAAATCTAACTAAGTGACCAATCTTCAAAGAACCAGCATCTTGAACTATATATTGGCACTAGCTTCATCAAAGTGGTCATGCGTTTCGAGTAGAAACATATTCGAACTAATGAAATAGAACGTAGCATTAGCAAATTTTTTGCAAACCTAGACATTACGCAACAAAAACTTAACTCTAGGCTCACGTTTCTAACACGTCACCTGTCCAGTTATAACACAGTGAATATAATCTTTACAAACTCATCATCTTCACTAACAAATCCAGTTTAATTTCACATGTCATAGTAAGTTAACATATACGTAATCTAACTTACAATAAACGTTTTCATTAAACCTGAGAATATGCTAAAGAGCAGCTCACCTCCCGAGAAGAAAACCAAAGGGGATGTGCCCCTTGAATGGGTGCGAATCCTTAGAGGGGGATCACACCGAAAGGTGTAAGCGGCGTTTTTGGCTAGCTCCGAATGACTGAGGACTACACTCTTCGAGGGGTATATGCCGCGCTTACACCCTTTCGTGTGATCCCCCTGCTCAGGAATGCGCAACTCTTTCAAAGGGCACATCCCCTTGTTAGAGTATTGCTTGAAGAAAGTAGAATAGCTTACTTTTTTGTATGTTATGTTAGCTTCTACTTAACTGTTGTTAACTGTGAAACGTTGTTAACGTTAACAGTTTATGCAGTGTTATAGGTGTGGTTAGGTTTGTTGTTGTGGATTATATTCTTTAGTCCAGATGATGCTATGTAAGCTTTAATTAGGAAAACTTTGTTACGTTAAACTATATTCGTTGATCGGTATGAATAATTACAAAGGTTTTAAGATGATAATTTTGTTAAAAATTACCATGTTAAATCTAAAATTAGACAATGCTATGTTAGAGATACGCTTGACAAAAAGTGTGAATAAGGTTACGTTTTTGTGCGCTATGTTATTTACTTTACTGTTGTAAAGTGTGGAACTTTTGTTAATTTTAACCGTTTATTAAGATTTGAGATGTGTTAGGTTTGTTGAGTTGTACAGTTATTTTCTCAAGACAGGGTTGACACTATGTTAGTTTATAATGTGGAAAACTGTTGTGGTAATGTTGTCAGTGTAATTAAAGAACTTGTTTTTATGTTATGTTTTATCCAAAATGGTACACGAATGTGACTTGAATCAATAGATAGTTGAGATCGATACGATCATGAGAGGGTATGGAGAAGATTTAAGGAAAGTAGGATGGAGGGCCTGGTTTACAGATTTACTGCTTTGGGGTATGCAAAACAAAATCTTTTAGCGTTAAAAAATAAAAAGAAATAATAAAATTTTAGTAAAAACAAAAAAGTTTAACGAAATAAAATTAAAAACGGATAAAATTTTAGTAAAGACAAAATGTTCAATAACAATAATTAAAAAAATTAAGTTCTATTAAAAAAAAAAATAAAAAAGTTTTAATTACAATAAAAGTTTTTAAGAGATTGTTATAAAAAGTATAAAAAACATAACACCCCACACACGAGTTTTTTAATACCATTTGTTATGATACAACAGATCAAATGTATAGTTATTCAACAACGAACCAAACAAGATACTAGTATGATGTAGGAGTGAACATATTCTATGCGATCTTGATACTCTAGTGAACAGGGGCCTCAAACCGTACATGTTCGTTCTGTATGCAGTGTTAGTTACTTAGTGTTGTTAAGTATGAACTTTGTTAATGTTAGCCGATTGGTGAGGACGTTGCGCAAGTTGTCATCTTTTTTTTTTAGGTATGGGTGAAGGTTTCGGTGTTATTGGTGATGTTGGTGTGTTCTTGGTAGGAGGTGGTTCGTTTGAGTTGGTGTTGTTTTGTTATGTGGATTCATTGGTTGGGCTGTGGGTGCGCTTATATTCTTAGTTCAGGATATGATATGTTAGCTTATTTATTGATGTGAAAAGCTTTGTTACGTTAGCATATATTGTTGGTCCTGTGTGTGATAATAGGTTAAAGTTATGTAACTTATGCTAAAATGTTACTATGTTCTATGAAAATACAGTGATATGTGTAAGTAGATATGTTTGAAAAAAGTGGATATAGGAACGTTTCTTTATGCAACGTGAGTTACTTTACTGCTTGTTAGTATACAAACTTTGTTATGTTAACTATAATATCCAGTTTCAGGTTATATTGTTGGGCGTTTGATGATGTGAAAACTTTGTTACGGTTAGCATATATTAGTTGGTCAGTAAGATAATAGGTTAGGTTTATGATAAATTTTTTTGTTAAATTTTTACTATGTTTAATGTAAAAAACTAGTGGATTGATGTTAGATTGATATGTTTGAAAAAAGTGTGGAAAGGTTACGTTTCTGAATGCATGGTTAGTTAATTTACTGTTGTTAGATATGAATCCTTTGTAATTTATACTGGTATTAATTCGTAATTTAAGATTTTTAGGTTTGGGGAGTGTACTAGTTATTATCCTTAGTTCAAGTTATATGGTTAGCTTAATTGATGGTGTAAATAACTTATGTTACGTGCATAAATTGACTCAGTTTGAACGAAGATAGGTTAGGGTTATGATAAATTTTTTGTAAAATGTATCTATGAATTACTGGTATTATAGAAAAGCATTGTGTAGAGAATGTTTGAAAAAAGTGTGAATAGGATTCGACTGTATCATCGCAGTTACTTTCCTATTGTAAGTAGGGTAACTTTGTTAAGTTGAACTGTTTTTATTATAGTTTTAAGTTATGTTAGAATTGATGTTATACATTATAATCTTACTCAGGTTAGTTAGTTAGCTTTATTGAATGTGCAAAACTTTGTTTATGCAAATATATTAGGGGTTAGTAAAAAGAACATATTTTATGCTCGTTATCCCAAAATGGATACTCGAATATGACCTGGAGTCAACAGATCAAATACCTTGAAAGGATCAGGGTCTGGGATGGGTATTGGGGATGAGGGGGTGGCTTGATTTAATGATTCACTGATTTGCCGTTTTAGGGTATGTAAAACACAAATTTTTAAT
>JABUQX010052118.1:0-7500 GCA_015478945.1 Trachelipus rathkii
CAAGAGAGAGATACTATATAATATATTTGTATATAATATATATATATTTCCGTGAGGTATTTATATATATATATTATCATATATTATATAATATATATATATAATATATATATATCTACATATAGCGGGTTAACTAGTATAGGGACCTATAGTATAGATATACAACTACTATATTTATAATATATAACGTATACCATATACACTATATATATATATTTCTTATTCATCCTCCCCGCGAATCTCTACAGATTGGAGGTGGGGTGCGCAATCATTCTATTAGAACGAAGAAGTACATGACCTAAGTCGAAAAGAAATCCCCCCCCCATCCCCAATATCCTCTTTTGATATCCTTAAGTTCGAGCTCGAGCTCGTAGCAGCCAAAATCCACCCTGGAACTTCACAACACCGAGGCAACCGCAATGTGTCACTCGTTCATTGTTTAGGGTTTATTCCTTATGGCATGCCCACAACCATACCCCCTCCACTACGGATACGCAAAAAACTATCGATTGTCAAAACTATCGATAGTTTTTTCTATTATTGACACATCGATAGCATTTTTATTTTTATTTTTATGGTAATCGATAGTTTTTTCGATTATTATCAACGATTCGGTAGTTTTTCCGAAAATCTTTTTTTTTAATTTTATTTGATAAATATATTTTTCGGTGAATAAACTCAACTTAGTTAAATATATATATATATATATATATATATATATATATATATATATATATATATATATATATATAATAAATATATATTATAAATATATAATATATATTAATACGGCTATATATCATATATAATATAATATATATATATATATATATATATATATATATATATATATATCGTCGAGTTTTTACAGACGTGTTTACTCAATCGATTGTAGACTTGTACTCTCTGTAAAGTGACTGCAGTCACTTACATCTTTTTAATTATTTCCTATCAGTTTGATGTGATAATTTGAATTATGATTCTCTGACAATACTTTTTAAATTATAAATGGTTCTCAGAAACGAACGTAACATCCAAACAAATAAAATTTTAAATATTTCGGTTTATAAACTTCGATAATACACAAACACACACACACCTATATATATATTATATATAATATAATATATATAATATATATATTATATATATTATATATATATATATTTATATATATATATATATATATATATATATATATACCCCTATTTTTTTCGATAGTTTTCTGCGCAATTATCGCTAAAAAAAATCTGCACGATTAACGAAAGGTTTCCGAAGTTTTTTAAAAATATCGATAGTTTTTTCTACTATCGTGCATCCCTACCCTCCACGATATATACTCCTATTATGCCCCATTACTTTTCGCTTGTGCTAAATTTCAATCCCATTCTCTACAGCAATCTTTCGCTGACTTAATCACTCATTTCTCTAGGTCTCTCAGCAATCGCTCTCAAACACCACTCACCACTTATACGAGTACAATTTCCTCAACCAATTGCTTACCATCCATCTATTAATTCCAAATGACAAAACCACGTTAATATACTCTCAATTATTCTCTCATTTACTCCTTTCTTTGCACCACCCAACTTTTGAAAACGTAAATCTCTTATATATACAATTTTATCAAATTCATATCTCCATTCTACCTGACCCCCTTCACCCTCCACAGATTAATCAATCAATGCAGAAAATATATAAATGTCACCTTAGATATAATATATATAGTACTATAATATATATTATATATATATATAATATATATTATATATATATATATTATATATTATATAATATTATATATATAATAAGATAACTTATCTATAATCATAGTTTTCACTACAATGTAATAAAACAGCATTCTGTCTGAAGACCCAGCTAGCCAAGGATTCCTCCTCTAGTAACCTAAATCTCTCTAACTATAACTTATTTACAATTTCCGCCTGAATGGTGGGATCTGCGCCTGTGTAAACATAAACACTCTTGTAATAAGACTAGAAAATCTTTTTGAATCTCCAAATTTACAGATGTCTTGTTAACTGACTAAATAAAAAGAACTGTCTTCCTACTACTCACCGAGCATTATCTTGTAGTAAATTCTGCTAAACTACTTCTCTAAATTTACATTTTCTTTTGGTTCTCTATTTTAATTAATCTTACTATGTCTCAAGAAAAATGTAATACTTTTTTCGTGCAACAGAGAGGTGAATTCCTCAAAGCAGATCGGTAAAGACGCTTTCTCTTTTTATAGTGAGGTTTTCGGACATACACCATATGGAGTGGTTGGCTTCCTTTCATATTGATAATGGTGTGAAGGAGGCTAAATTATTCAATATTCTTACCGATCTAGACCAGTTGATTATTGAACCTACACTTATTCCAGATCGTCCTAACCAATTCTTAAACACGTTTGAAATCATGTTTCACCATCACTATCTCCTTTCGCTAACTGAAATACCTGTTACTTATTCGTCTTATTACCATACACATCCTCTCGCTAGCTACTTGCAAGCATAACAATTTCTCTTAAATATAACACTTAATCAGGCTAATTTGGGTCATTGCGTTAGAATTAATCCTGTTTTGGCTCGGAGGACTCCTCGATTAGTGCGTTGCTGAAAGGTAGGGCTTCATGACCAATCTAGAGGGACGTTCGAGCAGGTTTCATTTTTTCAATCTTCAACTAAATAATTTTCTCCCCCAAATCAATGGTTTGATGACACCTGTTCTCGTGCCATTCAGGAACGAAACGAGACCATGCGTATCGGGCTAGGAAAAACTCACGTTCTCCTATCAGCTCTTACTTATATTTTCGTTATGCACGGAATCGTTTTAGAGATATTATTCTACAGGTGAAGGGTATTTTCAGTAAAAGTAAGTGCTCTGACCTTCTTTGTTCTCTTACTGATAAAAATTTCTGGTCTCTTGCCAAAAAATATCTCTAATAACTTCGGTAAATCTGCCTTTCACCCTCTTATTCGTTCTGACTCTTCTGTTGCTAACACTCCTTCTGAAAAGGCTAATCTCTTTGGCCTCCTTTTTTTTATCCAATTCACCCTGGGTGATTCCGGCATCTCTCTTCCTACTGTTTATGCTCTCAGGTGTCCTATATTTCTACCTGTCATTACTCATTATCGGGTGCATGAGATCCTATTTTCTAAGAATGCCAGTAAGGCTAGTGGCCAAGATTGCATTCTTCCCCGTGTTTTAAGGGTGTGTGCTCCTGATCTGACACCTGTCCTAGTTCAACTCTTTCCTTACAAATAAATACTAATACCTTTCATCGGTGCTGGAAGAGGGCATATGTTCAGTAGATCTAGAAAAAGGGTATCCTCTCTGATCCTTCTAATTAATGTCGTATGGATCTAACTTGTATTTCCTGGAATATCTGGAAACTCATTCACTTCTTTCAGATCATCAAGTTATGACTTGTCGATGCTCAATGTCAACTGGCGACATACTTTCCTACATTCACTCTACACTCCATTTATTCTTACACATGCTTCATTATCGACTTAAATACTTTTGATTCCATTCAGAAGCCTACCCTCAACACTATATATCATTAACACTTACGCCATACGCCATACGATTACGCCATATTTCGCCATATCGCCATAGTACGGCCATCACGCTATACGCCTGTTGCAAGTCCATAAACCTAAATAAATTTGATTCTTTTTCTCTTTCATTTTCTCATTCATTTGCTTCAAAGTAAAAATTTGGAATCCAAGAGTCACACATTCTCTACCCTTATTTTAAATATCTTTTTATTTGGGGAGAGGACCCATACTTATTGTTTCACTATTTTTTTAAAAGTAAATCCAGCTTATTAATTATTACTCCAACGTGCTACGTCTGTCACTTGACAATTTTTTCATCTCGATCTAGTAAGTTAAGCAATTTCAAAAACACCACTAAATACAGAGCAATATAATCTTCCAACCAACTACAACTATAAGCTATCTTCTCTGCTAGTTTTCAATATCGTACACGTCAATTCCCACTTTAGTTCTCATTTTCAATATCTATTTCATTATCACTACAGTAATGTCCGTCTACATATATAATATAGTCTATAATAACTCCATGCTGAATTTACCCCATATAAACTTCATTATATTATTTATAACATTTCTTACAAGTGTTGACTATATTCTAGTATAAGGTTCAATTTTTTTTTAACATATATTTAATTATAGTTACATAGATTTATATGATAATTATATGTGTAATACTAATATCTGGCGTTCGTAAGTCTCGCTTTCGCACTATATAACATTACCATTTCAGGCAGTTAACCTTCACGTGAATCTATCAATCTTAACATACGCGTACAAAACAAAACCTATTTCTCTCTAACACATCACCCCTCCCTTACTAATTATTTCTTCCCCAAAAGGCCAACTTCTTCTTGCAACATCACACCCACACATATTTACTATCACCTCTTCACCACTGCCAATAATTGATGCAGGTTTTTTTTTTTATAAATGTTCCTCGACACAAACTCAGATTCACGACTGTTTCATCAGTCTCGAAATACCAATCCCTATTCATAGTTCTATAAACATTCCCCTTACTCCCTTTCTTAACCCTTCGTACTTCCTTCCAGAACAATTCCCTATTCCCTTGTAGGTCCCCATTCATTCTCCTTCCAAACTATTCATTTACCTCCTCTTCTATCTTCCTTTTTACTCCGTGTTTATTTTCATAAACATCTCTTTCGAAGCCTCATCATTGGCTTTAAGAATATTCAACAATAAATCTTTTCTACTTCTTACCACTTGCATAAACTCCTTATTCCACTATTCACATTCCTACCTTCAACTTTAGCACACCCACATATTTCACTTGCACTACTAACAAAAGTTTCCATCATTTTCGTCCAGATTTGCTTATTTCCATCTTAGTAACATTCAAATGAATTATTTGTAAGTGCTCTCACATACTTTTCCTTGTAACCCTGTTCATTTAATGTTTCATTCCTCATTCTCCCCCTTCATTCCTATTTTTGTTACTTCCTTCACATCCGTGCCCTACTAACTTTATTTTACATAAAGCAATGTAATGGTTTGAATGATTTGATATTTTCATCCCTAATTCCCAAACTGATTTAACATCTATCACTTACTACAATATCTTCTTCATTAACAACACAAAATCAATCATACTCTATACTTCAACACCATCTCTACCAACACCAACTCTCATGGATAGTCTTGTGTCCGAAGAATGTATTATTTACACACATCTCTCCTCACAGAAATCAGTAACCTCCCTATCATTCTCATTTTCTTCCGCAATCCCAAAGGTTCCTGTTATTCCATCAATCTTTCGATCACATATCCAGCCATTTAAGTCGCCCAATGCAATTATTCTGAAGCCCTTATTCCCTCTGTCCAAAACATCATTCAGATCGTTTCATAATATCGCACTCTCCTCATAATCTCCCACAGAAGGATTATGCCATAGCCCCATACACCTTAAACTTTTCATCTTAAATGTAACCATTACTATTCTGGTACTAACACAAACAAAATCCACAATAACTCTGTGCCGCAAATCATTCATCAGCTTTTTCCACCTCCTCTCCATTCTAATGCAAACACACACACACACATTTCACCCCACACTACTCGCCTTCACCACTTCTTTTCATCTTTGTTTCAGTCACAGATTGCATAATAAAATTTCCTTTTCTATAAAATTTAAGTACAGACTGCTTTTAGGCTGAAAATTTTCTTTCTTTTTTTCCATGCTTCCCACGAGTTTCTTACAGGTTTACTGCAGATATAAGAGAGGTGTTATATATATATATAATATATAATTATATATATACTATATATATATAACTATTATATAGTATATATATATATATATATATATAGATAAATATAAATATATAATATTATATATATTAAATATATTATATTATATATATATATATATTATGATATATATAGTATATATATAGATAAGATTATTATTTTATATAATATATAATATATATATATTCTATAATTATATATATATATTTATATATAATATAATATACATTATATTTATATATATATATGATATATATACATATAGTATATATAATATATAATATATATATATTATATATATTTTATATATATTTATATATTCATATTATATAATATATATAGTATATATATTATTAATATATATTATATATATATATAATTATAGTGAGAGTATATATATATAATACTATTATATATATATATATATATAAAAATATTATAGGTATTAATATATTTATCTATATATATATATATATATACTATATTTATTATATAACAATATATACTTATATAATATATATATAATATATATATCTAGTATAGATATATATGTATCAGATATATATACTTATATATATATATATATATATCTATATCTAATGTAATTATATATAATATGTATATATATGTATATACGTAGATATATATATATACGTAATATTATCATATATATATATATATATATAAAAATTAAACTGATTATAAGCTCTGTAAAAATTGAAAATTTAATATGAAATAAGAGAAATGGAAAAATTCCACATTTGAAAATTCAGAAAATGCTTCGAGTTTATGAAGAGAAGAAAGAACGACAAATTTTACTTTTCAAAAAACACCACCTATGAAATAATTGCCACAATATCTTTTTTATTTATATATATATATTATATATATATATATATATATATATATATATATATATATATATATATATATATATATATATATTATATTATATAGCAATATATATATATATATATATTCATATATATATATATATATATATTTCTCTGAGTGGATATATGTTAGATGAAAAGGGAACGGATGATTCAGAATGTAGTAGGAAATTTGTGAATGGTAGGAAGGTTGTTGGTGCTATTAAATCCTTGGTGGATGTAAAAGGACTAAGTCTTAAGTGCGCTAGAGTTTTGTATAAGAGTATGTTGTTACCTGTGTTAATGTATAGTAGTGAAACCATGGTCTGGAATAAGAGGTATTGATATAAGGTACAATGTGGTCAGGTGGATAATTTTAGGGGCGTCTTAGGTGTGAGATGAATTGATAAAATGAGGAATGAACGTATTAGAGAGTTGTGTGGTGTGAAGAAAGGGATAAATGAGAGAATAAATGAAAGTACGTTGAAATGGTTTGGTCATGTGGAAAGGATGGATGATAGTCGGTTGGTTATGCGGAAGTATAGTGGTGAATGTGCTAGGAATCGACCGGTTAGGAGAATGAAGATAAAGTGAATTGAGTCAGTAAAGGTATGTCTGAAGGAGAGGAATGTGAGAAGGGGTATGGTTGTGGGTTTTCCCAGGGAATGAACCCCACACTGACGAGATACCACAGTGAGGGTCCGTCTCGGTCTTGTGTAGCTCCAGGGTGATTTTTTCCGATTGCAACGGGTTTACACTGAGGGCATAAATGGGGCGGTATAAAGGGGGGCTTTCTT
>JABUQX010052118.1:15000-17922 GCA_015478945.1 Trachelipus rathkii
GCGTGTTAGCAACAGAGCCATCAGATACGAATAAGAGGAGGAAGGCAGAATTTACAGAAGTTTGTTAGAGATGTTTTTGGCAAGAGGCCCAGAAAGATTTTCAGTAGGAGAAAACTACAGAAGTATTAGCGCATTTCGCTCCACTTGATAAAAGCCCCGCTTTAGCTACGTCGCCAACGCACATTATTACCCCCCTGCAACAGCTATACTCTCAAAGCCTTAACTAAAGTTAGCAGAGAGACTGAGAGCATATCCCGGCGAGAGCAAGACAAGAACGAGAATTATATTCAACACTACTAATATAGTCCGCTAATACTATTACTGTAATATAATCACATTAATATGACCCCATAGATCGTAAATTTTTTCTTTTAATTTGTTTTATTAGCCTTGCTACCACTGATTCACTACCTACTAAGCCACACAAGTTTCTCAAAAAACACCCACTCTACCAAGAGTCACTCATACACCACTGATAAGTTAATACCGAACGCACAGTAGTCAATCACAAATGTGACATGTCAACAACCTGTACAACTATGATACGGCTTGATTCATGACACTACATGAAACTGGAACACTCTCTACATATTCGACTATAAATCCTACACACTTGAAATCCTCCAAACACACTACAATTCTAATAATAACCTATAACGCCCATTTATATGTAAACGACAACGACGGGTCATATTCACACCTTACCGTTTATAATAAACCCAGAACCACACCAAGAACGTAGTTACACTAAACAAGAAACACACCTCTCACACTCTTCAATACTCTCTGCCAAACCTATACAAAATATCACAACCGTAAATAAGTCACACAACTCAACCACACGATCATTATCACCACAACACAGACGATGACTCTACAGACTCTTATCCCAAACCTTTACCTCTCACATATCCATGGAACCCACATTTGTTTACTTTCACCCACCTGATTTTTGAAACAGAAATTATATTTAATCTTCAACCGTCAAATCACTTACAGTTTATTCCAAAAAACTAAGGGAACTCTCGAAACTTAATATCACAAGTCCGAATTCAATTCGATACTTATACAATTCCCAGCACTAAACTGACAACTACCATAATATTTCTATTAATTTCTTCAACGATTTAAATTAGATGATTCCTCAAAGAAGAGGAAATTTGTTTGTTTTGCTTCCCAGTTTAAAGGACGTTTTCCTGTTGTGATACAACAGTTACTTTCGCTTTCAATCGTTAACGACATTTATGCTTTCTGTGAAATGCTCTTTGATGACATATATATATATACTATATATATATATAATATAACTATATATATATATAATATATATTATAATATATATATATATATATTATACTATATATATATATTATATATTACCTATATATATTTATATATATATACATATATATGTATATATATACATATATTATATTACTAACCATACCCTCAAACACACATAACTAATATCCAGTATACTATATATAGTGTGATCCATACTATATATATATATATATATACTACCACTACGATTACTAAAATAAATATTGTAAAATGGAAAAGTTCCTGTATAAAAACTTAAACTAAACAATTATTATATATATATATTATATATATATATAATATAGTATATAATAATATATATATATATATATATATATATATATATAATATATATATATATATATATATATATATATATATATATATATATATATATATTATTTGATATTATATTCCTTTATTGTGAGCGAGAAGAGAGAAGAAGAGATCAATACGCATTCACAGATATTTCAAAATCCGTCAGTCAAATTTAGTCTCGTAAAACTTATTTCTTTTCAATAATATTTCAAATTAATTTTTAACATTTCTAGATGATGAATAACATTCACACCTGGAAACTCACGTCAGTGCAAAACTCAGCTTTTCAATATATATATATATATATATATATATATATATATATATATATATATATATATATTATATAATTTTATATAATATATAACATATATATTAATATATATATTAATAAATATATATATTAATAAATTGCTAAACTAAAAATCACTGTTAATATAATTTATGATAAAACCCTTAATAAATTGGATTAATATTATTTTTCAATAATTATGCGCACATTCGAAGTGTTATTTAATGCTATTAGCAAAATAAGGGAAACTAATTTTATTAAATTAACCTTTTTAAACGGGAGAGGCCTTTCTATGCTCACTTAGCACTTTATTCAATCCCAAACGCAGCCGACATACAGAAGTGATCTAATGAGTATCAGACATTGAAGGAAAATTTGGTTGGTTTGTATTTATATTTTTCATGAGTAATTTTAACTTTTTGTCTTGTAAGAGAATATTGTTAAGAAAATGGTCGATTTTGAATTTACCATCAATTGTGTTAAGATTATGAGGATTTGTATTATAAATGATAAAACTTTCTGTTAGCTTTCGTTTAAAGGTGTTGTTGTTTTTTTGAATAATGCTATGGTTATTTGTATTGATGTTGTGATTTCTGAGAGTTCTATGTTTTACGAGTGGTGAGTCTTTATTATCTTTTTGTAACATCCCGTTATTGTTCGAGTATAATCTGGCCGTTTTAATCGGAGGGTTTTCCCAATATTAAACTGGTTACAGGTCTCCGCCCACTCAATCTTGTATGTGCCATGGTATGAGGCATTGATGAAAAGAACGCGCATGTGCTCGGTTGAAAAGAACAGCGCTCAAGACTGAGCACGAAAACTCTCACACACACATCAATGGCGATATTCATGACACAGTTTGTCCTTGATAGTCCCTGTACCACTCGACACTCTCCTCTTTTCGGAGATTTAGTGTGCACACTCTCACTAGAATCGAGTAGTTGTCTGGACACGTGGGTGGGACTCTATATCTCAGTGGTTGGAGGGGA
>JABUQX010052119.1:5000-12500 GCA_015478945.1 Trachelipus rathkii
GTATATATATATATAGTAATATAATTATATATATATGAGGTATATATATATTATTCTATACGTATATATGATAGGGATATATATAGTATATATATCGTATCATAATATAAAGTTTATATATTATAACGTATATTATTACTACAAATTATCATATATATATATATTTTGAAGTATGTTAAGCCAAAATAATATTTGTTTAAATTGTCCCTTACCCAGTGCAAAGCATTTTCTTGTTTATGATTTCTTAATTTTATGTTTTTCTTCTGAAATAAGCAGCAAGTTGAAAAACAGTACAAAATCTATGCCGTCTTCGATAATCTCAAAAAAGGAGAAACATTTTCGGCTACTTGGGATCATAAATTGGTCTACTTACGCTCTGGAGTGTATTCATCTTAAATTCAAGAGTCGTTACATTGCCTTCTCAAGCAACGATCAATTTCACTATGGTTAAAAAGGCGTTTAACACCTCATTCACTTAGTAATCGTTGTTTTCCCTTCTCATTTAATGGGCAGTAGGTGCGAGGATGTATCTAGTTGTCCTCGTAAAAGATCGCTAAACTGCCTGAGACTTTTTACATTATTGTGTTATTTATTGATTTTTATTATGTATGTAATTATTATTATGCTATTAGTTAATTATGAGTTATTATATCTATTATTATTATTATCACTTATATTATTATTATTATTATTATTATATTATGTTTTAAATTTGATTATTATTATTATTTATTATTTATTAACATTATTATTATTATTATTATTATTATTATTATTTTATATTATTATTATTCATGTATTAATTATTATTAATCATAGTTTAATTATTGATATAATTATTGATTATTATTATTATTCTATTAATTATTATTTTTATAATTTTTTATTATTATTATTTATTATCTATGTTAATTAATTATTTATTATTATTTTTATTATTATTATCAAATTATATTAACATTATTATTATTATTGATTATTATTAAATTATTATTATTCATTATTATTAGATTATTATTATCATATTTTATGTATTATTTTATTATAAATTTAATTATTATTATTATTATTATTACTATTATTCTTATTATTAATATAATTATTATTACTATTATACTACCATTATTATTATTATTTTTATTATTATTCATTATTATTATTATTATTAGTTATTAATTTTATATGATTATTATTAATTATTATTATTTAATATTATTATTATTATTATTATTATTATTATTACACTGGCCACAAAAGATTTTGCGGCAGAAACATTTGAAGGTCAATTTTATACGGTAAACTTGTTCCTGAATTCGAAGTATGACCTTCCGTTTTATCTCAGATTTGGCTCTGGTTTTTTGACATACAAGGGTGGTCACATAACAAATTAGCATTAGATACAACAGATTTATGTTAGTCATTTGTACCGGTAATTCACAAAAAATAAAAGCAAATAGAAAATATAATATCAAATTGTTTAATGGGTAAGTAACATACACTTCGCTAGACGAGAATGCAATAACATTTCCCAATTTCAGGTTACAATGAATATCACAATTAATGCATTAAACACAAATACGCTGTCTAATATGTTGTCTTCCATGGTGTGCAGAAATGAGGAAATCAACGTTGAAGCCGCTCGCAACATATAGTTCTGCCATCCACTGTGTGTTCCATCGCTGCCTTTGGTATCTTTCTTGATTATCTAATGACCCCGCTCTCGCCCTTGGTTCCTCAACCTATACTATCATTCCTAGATTATCCCGAAACCGATCTAAGTGACTATGTAGAAAGGTGAATCTTTATGCTGCATATTGAGCATTCAAAATTTTTAGAAGCTCTGAAAACAATTTTTCTGTACGAGTCTAACATAATTGGCAGAGTTATGGTTGGACCCATATAAAGTTCTGCATACAAACCAAAGACAAAACTTTTCCAGGCAGATGCTTCAATATTAATCATGGAATTTATGAAATTGTCATCCTTGATGATTTGGCAAATTTGAGGGCCGCTAAAGATTCCAGCTTTGGGTTTCTCCATACTCAACCCTGGAAAAATCTGCAAATATATTTGAAAAATTCACCATCTTTGTCTAGGGTCCTAACAAATTGCTTCATCAGATCTAGTTTGATGATGGAGTTCGGTGAGAAAAATAATTTTTCCCCTTTCAACCAGTGGTTCGTTAATTGATATTTGATGCACCTACAGTCATATTTTTCCTAGCAGGGCACATACAATGTATGCTTCCGGCAGTGTCTTCTTTAGCCTGACTATCCGCACAACGCATATGAAGACATTGGTTACTTTGTGAGTATAATTCCTCTCTGCTAGCCAAGGTAAGATGTTGACCCATCTGCAAGTCATACGCATATTGACCGTACTGGTGTTCATTATATCTAAACCTTCTGCAAAATCATTCTTATATTTTCATATTCCTCTTTCAGTTTTGTTGAGTGACCAATTGGAATCGATGCATAACTATTGCCATTCGTTCAATAAGAACACACTTCAAGCTTTCGTTGAAACCTATCCATAAAACAATCCGCAATCTTACTGTGTCGGTATTTAGGTAACGCAATTTTGGAGTAGGGGTCCGCCAGGGATGTTTCCTCACAGTATAACTAAGTCTTGCTTCTTTAATGAAAATAAATGGAAGGAAGTCTACATCTCGATCTGTTCCGACAAAAAGAGTTATTTTACATTCGGGCCTTTGAGGACAGCTTGTTTTTCACTTAGACTCTGAGAGTCGCACTAGAACGCGTAGAACTCATCGGCTTGAGAGGACTAAAGCTCCTCGTACTAAACTCATTGGGATCTTTCCTGGAAGAGCGTGTGCTGTGTAGAGTATGCATTCTTCACATATTTCACGTACCACTAATCTGGCAGCGTGTCGCATCACCAAGAATCTTAGGGATATCTTCTGTCAGATCAGCACATTATGGGAGTTTAGTGAATCACTGGGGACATGGTGGAGAAAGTCGGTCGGAGGTCGTGGTATGCGGTGTCCGGCCTTGCTAGACCAAATCCGCGATACTCAACATTTCGGTTTCTTGGTAACGATTAGATAAGCCCCTTTCTACATAACCGCAAACAAAAAGGAACCAGTCACTGGTGGTGATTTTTGGCCTCCCGCCATACATAGGCACATCCAAAATTTTAAACATTTGTTCTTCGTCCATCTTTCCACTGACAGTAGATTTTCGAGCACACGTTTTACAGCACCATATGGGGCGCAAGACTTATTTGGTGTCTCGCCTGAGTTCATTCCAAGAGTTGGCACCCAGATATGGCTTTGCTTCTCACAACAGTTATTAGTATTCTTCTTCTTTGGTTCTTCTATGGCAGTGAATTTCAACCACAGATTGTATCAGGAATGCAGCTTGGGGATTATTCAAACAGGCTCTTCGTGATGTACTATCGATAGTGTTCTGAAAATAGAAAAAAAAATAAAGTATATATATATAAAGGTAAGCCCCTTAAAAAGAAATAAACGATATTACCTGTAAAATATGCATTAAAAAAGATATTTGTATAAGAGTATATCTGGAACACCCTGTATCTCAAGAACTAGAGCCAATCTTGGAAAACTAATGTTATTTCTGAAATCAGCACACCCGATATACTATAAATTCGATAAAATATCCTTGGCAGCAAATTTAAAAATTTTTTGTTGGCCAGTGATTATTATTATTATTATTATTATTATTATTATTATTATTATTATTATTATTATTATTATTATTATTATTATTATTATTATTATTATTATTATTATTATTATTATTATTATTATTATTATTATTATTATTATTATAAATAATAATATAATAATGATCAAAAATAATGTTTGTAATATAATAATACATGTAATAATAATATAAATATTAAGGTTTTATAATAATAATAATAATAATAATAATAATAATAATAATAATAATAATAATAATAATAATAATAATAATAATAATAATAATAATAATAATAATAATAATAATAAATAAAATTTGAATAACTTGCCACAAAAAAAAAAATTTTTTTTTGCTGCAAGGATATTTTATCGAATTAATAGTATGGGTGTGCTGATTTCAGAAATAACATTAGTTTCCAAGATTGGCCTCTAGTTCTTGAGATACAGGGGGTTCAGATATACTCTTTTACAAATATCTTTTTTTTTAATGCATATTTACAGTAATTATCGTTTTATTTCTTTTAAGGGGCTTACCTTTATATATACTTTATTTTTTTCTTTTTCAGATTCATCTTATGAGTACTTCGCGAAGAGCCTGTTTGAATAACCCAATGTATTCTTGCTACATCTGTGGTGAATATTGCCAGGAGAACCAAAGAAGAAATATTAATAACTTTGTGAAGCAAGCATATCTGACATATTTTGGAATGAAACTCGGAGCCCAAGATAAGTCTTGGGCTCCCCCATATGGTCTGTAAAAACGTGTGTCGAAAATCTACGTCAGTGGAAAAATGGGCGAAAAAAAGGTTTAAAATTTGGTGTGCCTTTTGGTATGGCGGAGCCAAAGAATCACCACAGTGACTGTTATTTTTGTTTGGTTAATGTGAAAGGTATCAATCGTTACAAGAAAGTAAATTTGGTATCCGGATTTGGAACAGCAAGGCGAACCTATACCACACTCCGCGACGAATTTCCACATTCCAGTGTTCACTTAAACTCCGCATAATGTCTGATGAGAAGATATCACAGGATTTGGTGGTGGACACGTGCAGATAGTGGGTTGTGAATATGAACGAAAGGTCTTCTACACAGCACAGGCCTCTCCAGGAAGAGATCATGATTTAGTACAGAGTTAAAGTCTCTCCAATGCAAGATTCTGAGCTTTTAGGATCTAGACTAAGTGAAAACAACTGTCTCAAGGCCGAATGTAAAATAACTTTTTTTCGGACAAGAGAGGTAGTACTTCTTCCATATTTCATTAAAGAAGAAGACCTAGTATAACTGTAGGAACATCCCTGGACTCCTTCTCCAAATGGGTTTACCTAAATACCGACCAAAAGATTGGCGATTGTTTATGGATAGTTCAGCGAGAAGCTTGAAGTGTGTTTTTATTGAACAATGGCAATAGTTATGCATCGATTCCAAAGGTCACTCCACAAAACTGAAAGAGGAATAATGAAAATATAAGAATGATTTTGCAGAAGCTTAGATATAATGAACACCAGTGGTCAATATGCGTTGACTTGCAGATGGTCAACATCTTACTTGGGCAGCAGAGAGGATATACTAAGTACCAATGTTTCAATTTATGCTTGTGGGATAGTAAGGGCTAAAGGAAGACCACTGGGAAAAAGTTGTATGGCCTGCTAGGGAAAATATGACTGTAGGTGCATCAAATATCATTAACGAACCACTGGTTGACAGGGGAAAAATTATTTTCCCACCACTCCACATCAAACTAGGACTGATGAAGCAATTTGTTAGGGCCCTAGACAAAAATGGTGAATGTTTCAAATATATTTGCAGTTTTTTCCAGGGTTGAGTATGGAGAAACTCAAAGCTGGAATCTTTAGCGGCCCTCAAATTTGCCAAATCATCAAGGATGACAATTTCATAAATTCCATGACTGATATTGAAGCATCTGCCTGGAAAAGTTTTGTCTTGGTTGTTCAGAACTTTTTGGCCAACCATAAATCTGCCAATTATGTAGAACTCGTACAGAAAATGTTTTCAGACTTCAAAAATTTGAATGCTAATATGAGCATAAAAGTTCACTTTCTACATAGTCACTTAGATCGGTTTCCGGATAATCTAGGATGTTATAGTGAGGAACAAGGGGAGAGGTTCCATCAAGATATGGAAGAAAGATCCAAGGAAGATGGGATACACACATGATGGCAGGCTATTGTTGGAGCCTTCAACGTGATTGTCCACATTCTGCACACAGAAGACAATCATATACACAGCGATTTGTAATGCATTAATTGTGATTTCATTGTACTGAATTGAATGTTTTGACCTATAGCATTTTATGTACTTACCCATTTAACAATTTGCTCTTATCCTTTCCTCCTACTTTTTGTGACTTGCGCACGTTACAAACTACATCTTGTTGTTATTATGTATTTTTGTGACCACCCTGTAATGTCAAAAACATAAGAAGCCAACTAGATAAACGGAGGTCAGTATTCGGAATTTCAGGGCAACAAGTTCCTATAAAATGACCTTATCAATGTTTTTGCCGCAACATCTTTGTTGGCCAGTGTATTGTAATAATAATTATAAATTATATAATATTAATATATTTATAATAAATATAATACTAATAAAACACAAATAATAATAATAATAATAATAATAATAGTAATAATAAGGGTAGTTAATAATAGTAATAATAAATCAATTAATATAATATTAATATTAAAAATATGTATAATAATAAAAGTAATAAAATAATAATATAAATAATAATGAAAAATAAATAATATAATCATAATAAATAATAATAATAATAATAATATAATGATAATAATAATAATAAAATAATAATAATAATAATAATAATAATAATAATAATAATAATAATAATAATAAAAATAATAATAATAATAATAATAATAATAATAATAATAATAATAATAATAATAAAGTAATAATAATAATAATAATAATAATAATAATAATAATAATAATAATAATAATAATAATAATAATAATAATAATAATAATAATAATAATAATAATAATAATAAATAAATTTAATTATGATTAACATGATAAAAAATAATAATAATAATAATAATAATAATAATAATAATAATAATAATAATAATAATAATAATAATAATAATAATAATAATAATGTAAAATCGGCAGTTTAGGATTTTAGAGGACATGATACATACTGCCATTAAATGAGAAGAAAACAACGATACTAGTGAAGAGGTAAAGCTTTTGTAACATAGAAATTTGATCCGTTTTGAGAAGGATGTAACGACTCTTAATTTAAGAAATACATCAGAGCTTAAGGAGACAATTTATCAGTAGCAAAATTGTTTCTCTTTTTTGAGATATGAAGACAGGATAGATTTTTTACTGTTTAATTTCTGCTTATTTAGAAGAAAACATAAAATAAAGAAATTAACAAGAAAATTTTGTGGAGGGACAATTAAAAAATATTATTTTGGCTTAACATATTCAAAATGATAATTTGTAGTATAATATATATATATATATATATATAAGTAATATATATATATATATATATATATATATATATATATATATATATATGATATATATATATATATATTATATATATATATATATATATATGAGTAACTATTTTAAAATCGGCAAAAACAAAATAATCAATATAATGGGTGCGAAAATGAATACGAAAACCAATAAGAAAATTTTCTCGTCGTAAAGTAAATGAAAAAGAAATTTTGAAATGAGAAAACTATAAACAATAATTTTTTTTCCCGAAAATTTGGTCTTTCATAGAAATTGTTTCCGATAACCTCTTTTTC
>JABUQX010052119.1:20000-25000 GCA_015478945.1 Trachelipus rathkii
AATATTAATATATATATAATATTATATATAATATATATATATACCGGTAATTAGTATGTTTGTTATATATATATATATATATATATATATATATATATATATATATATATATATATATATATATTATATATATATATATATTTTTTTATATACTATATGATATGAGGTATCTGTGTGGGGCGTGTCCTTTTAAGTGTGGTAGGGAAAGTGTATGGTAGAATACTGATTGAGAGAGTGAAGGGTAACGGAGGGGAAGAATGGGGGAAGAAACAGAGGAGGATTTTAGGGCAGGGAAGAGGCGTGTGTGGACCAAGGTTTACCACTAAAGATGCTTTGTGGACAGAGAAAAGTTAGAGAGGAAAGGTGATAGTGTATTGGGTGTTTTTTAGATTTAGAGAAAGCGTATGATAGAGTGAAGAGGGGTGAATTGTGGAGGGTTTTGGAGGAAAATGGAGTGGGGGGTAAATTAGGTAAAGGTATCAGGGCATTTTATAGGAATAGTAGAATGTGTGTGAGAGTGTTAGGAGGGGAGAGTGAGATGTTTGAGGTGGTGAGAGGATTGAGGCAGGGGTGTGTAATGTCGCCGTGGCTATTCAATTTGTTTATGGAGAGTGTTTGCAGAGGAATGGTGGGGGAGGGGAGGGGGGTGGAATTGACAAATGGGAATGATAGAAGGGAAGTGAACATGATATTGTTTGCGGACGATACTGCCCTAGTGGCGAAGAACGCGGAAGGGTTGAGGTATTTGGTGAGGGAGTTTGAGAGAATGTGCGGACAAAAGGGGCTTAAAATAAATCCTGGTAAGAGTAAAGTGTTAGTGTTTGAGGAGGAGGAAAGAGAGGAGGGGGAAGGGTTAGAGGTGCGAGTGGGGGGTGTAGTTTTGGAAGAAGTAAAGATTTTTAGATATTTAGGGATGGATTTGGGTAAGGGGGGAGGGATGAAGGAGGAGATAGAACATAGAGTAGGAGAAGGAATGAGAGCTTTGAGTGGTCTGAGAGAATTATGGAAAAGGGGGGATTTATCACAGAAAGTTAAGATAAGTATGTTTGAGAAAATTTGTGTACCAGCGGTGTTGTATGGGTGTGAAACGTGGGGGTTGAATGCCAGGTCCAGGAAGTAAGTTGGGAAAGTATTTGAGATAAGGGTTGAGAGCGTTTGTGGGGTTATAGAAGGGAGAGGATTAGGAATAGGGTGGTGAGGGAGAGATGTGATTGGAGGAATGGGTTGGTGGGAAGAGCGGAGAAGGGAATGTTAAGATGGTATGGGCATCTGGTGAGAATGGAGGAACAGAGAGTGGTTAGGAGAGTTTGGGAGGCGGAGGGGATAGGAAGAAGAGGAAGGGGGAGACCAAGAAGGAGGTGGATGGATGGAATAAAGGAGATGCTGGAGGAGGGAGGGATGAGGGAGGAAGAGGGTAGGGTGTTGGCGAGGGATAGGGTGGGGTGGAGGAGGTGGGTGGGGGCGAGATGAGGGGGGGTGTGAGAGGGAGAGGCTGTACGTACCACTACCCCGCTCAAGCGGGAAAAGAGTGTAAGTAATAATATAATAAATAAATAAATAAATATATCTCACTATATATATATTATTATATATAATATATATATATATATAATATATATTAATATTATATATATATATATATATATATATATATATATATATATATATATACCTGCATGGCTATCGTAAAGGGCCCCCTACCTGCAATCTTTCTCTTGCCTCTAATTCTTAATCCTCTGCTCTTCGATATTTCTGTGAATATTTTGCTGTGGCACTGTTGCATTACACATTAGGGTGGAACGAAAAAAGTGATATATTTTTTTCCTAAACGTAATAGTGCGGAAAAGTTGCCTTTTGATATGTATGCTTTACCCTTAAAATTTGGGAGATGTACGACAATTATTACCGGTGCCCCAAGAGGTTTGATTGTAATGGTTTTTTGAAAATATGTAACAATTTTCTAATACCATGACAGGAATTACAGTTGCCACTGGGGTACTAATATTTAATGTAATAGTACGTAAAATGTACGTTTTAGTGCATACATGTAACCACAAAAATTTGGTCAACCTAGATAAACTTGTTCTGTTGCTACAACAATTTCCATTTATAATTCTTTAATATTTTCATAATGCACGAAACACTTTTAACTCCCACACCACTGTTTCGCGCCTTTCTGATACGCATGCATAACTAATTGCCAGCTTGTTTTATTTCTCATTTGTCATCATCGTGAATCGAGCGTTAGTATCGGTAGTACGTGTTTTATTGTTTAATTATTTATTTGATTTATGTTAATCTTATAATACCATCGTTTGAATCTTTACAGCCTAAAATATGACGTCTACGCCGTCAACTTCATCAGTTTTAAAGACTAGAAAAACTGTGAGTTGCATTGTTTTTGGTGCCCCAAGACGGCTAAAAGACAGTGTTTTACCTACTTATGAAGACATAATGAAGTTTTTCTTGTGGTTAAGACATGTCTCTGAAATTAAAACACTGGGTGAAATAGGTGAGATCATTTCTTTAAAGCTGACAGAGTTATGGAATAGAGCTTTTATTCCTATAGTATCGCATAATCGGATTATGAAATTATTTAGAGACTATTATGAGAAGTACAGAAATCTTTTAAAACCATGTAAAGGGCGAAAAAATGACAAGTACAAATTAAAATTATATTTATTCCAAGAAAATGCCAAAAAAAGTGATCTGATATTGCAGCCTGCAAATGCAAAGATTTTTCTACATGCAATTGTGAAAAATTCCGAAAAGTGCCTAAAGAAGAGCAATTGTTTCTTATTGACCAACGAACTGAGAGAAAAATGATCATGAGTTCCGTTGATATTGTGGCTACCAGGAAAAAAGAAAGGAGAAGGAAATGTTAAGATATATTAGGTATAAAGAAACTGATTCAACAAATAAATTAAGTGGACGATAATTTATTTGGGAAATAAAGAAGATGGAGCTGGAGAAGTATCTACACTGGCTATTGAAAATTGCAGTGATGTGGATGTTCACATGACTGCAATTTCAATAGGCACTTTTCGGAATTTTTCACAATTGCATGTAGAAAAATCTTTGCATTTGCAGGCTGCAATATCAGATCACTTTTTTTTGGCATTTTCTTGGAATAAATTTAATTTTAATTTACACTTGTTGTCATTTTTTCGCCCTTTACATAGTTTTAAAAGATTTCTGTACTTCTCATAATAGTCTCTAAATAATTTCTATAATCCGATTATGCGATACTATTCCATAACTAAAAGCTCTATTCCCAATTAACTCGTTCAGCTTTAAAAAATGATCTCACCTATTTCACTCATTGTTTTAATTTCAGAGACATGTCTTAACCACAAGAAAAACTTCATTATGTCTTCATAAGTAGGTAAAACACTGTCTTTTAGCCGTCTTGGGGCACCAAAAACAATGCAACTCACAGTTTTTCTAGTCTTTAAAACTGATGAAGTTGACGGCATAGACGTCATATTTTGGGCCGTAAAGATTCAAACGATGGTATTATAAGATTAACATAAATCAAATAATTAATTAAACAATAAAACACGTGCTACCGATACTAAAGCTCGACTCACAATGATGGCAAATGAGAAATGAAACAAGCTGACAATTAGTTATGCATGCGTATCAGAAAGGCGCGAAACAGTGGTGGGGGAGTTAAAAGTGTTTCGTGCATTATGAAAATATTAAAGAATTATAAATGAAAATTGTTGGAGCAGCAGAACAAGTTTATCTAGGTTGACCAAATTTTTGTGGTTACATGTATGCACTAAAACGTATATTTTACGTACTATTACATTAAATATTAGTACCCCCAGTGGCAACTATTATTCATGTCACTGTATTAGAAAATTGTTGCATATTTTCAAAAAACCATTACAATCAAACCTCTTGGGGCACCGGTAATAATTGTCGTACATCTCCCAAATTTTAAGGGTAAAGCATACATATCAAAAGGCAACTTTTCCGCACTATTACGTTTAGGAAAAAAATATATCACTTTTTTCGTTCCATCCTATTACACATATCGAATGCGCCTCACACAATTCTTTGATTTACAAATTTCTATCTTTCGCTATCTATCTTTTTCTTTGATTTTCTTTCCTATCGCTCGATAACAATATTTGCAGATGGTCACGTGACGTTTTTGCTTTAAATTATATAATAGTTTTTAGTACTTTAAGGTGCTGTTTTTTTCCCCAATCTATTTTCTATCTTTCATCAATGATTTATCTGTTATTTTCATCACAAATTTACTCTTGCTCTGATGATTCCACTCTTCATTACTCCTGGCATATTGATAAACGTTCCATTGAAGTTTTTAAATTAGTCGCTGTTTGGAGGGCGGATTTTGAAGCAACTGACTTTTCCCGCCATTCTAATTGTGATAGAGATAATATTGTTGTTTTCAATTACTCAAAAACTCACTTACTTCATTTATCTACTTGATAAAATCTTCTCACACAACTTTAACATCTTCTTGAAAGCACACAACTCAATCCTTCATCATTTCTTAAAATTCTTGGCATTTTCTTTATTTCGTGATCCTTTTTGTAAAGATCAAATTATTTCTCTAACTAAAGAAGCTACTGAGATGTTAGGTGTTCTGAGTCGCCTTCGGAACTTATTCTTCACATCCTACCAGTTACTTGCTCTTTGCAGAAACGTGGTTAGTCTTTGTATGGAGTAAGCGCTGCATATTTTTTTGTGGTTCCGTTCACACACCCTTCCTTGAAAACGTGGAATAGGTGTTTTGCTTAATTAACCAATCTACTCTCACTGATGCTGTCCACTCTCTTTCCAGCAGTTAAACTATATCACTCTCAATACACTTTTGATATGACAACAGACACTATTTTTCCGAACTCTCAAATCTTACACCACCTCCCCTAAGAAGAGATCTTGAGACTCATCAATCTATACAGTCTCATTATATTTCTATCCAACTCTCTGATCCAAGAATTTGACCCCAGACTTAACGGCTA